>WOUH02022828.1:0-14321 GCA_009936405.2 Stevia rebaudiana
GTTTAGATCCATCATCGGGATAGCAAGACGAGGCTCTAACCGACGTTTTGCCCAACCCGGATTCTATTACTTCAACAACTGTATATTAATATATCATAAAAAAAACTAGAACCCCTTTTCGTAACATGGGCTAAAAGATGTGATTCATTAGAGCTTGAAACGTGGCCGGCGCGTTTGTAAGACCAAAAGGCATAACCAAAAATTCGTAATGACCACCCTCGTGAGTCCAAAACGCTGTTTTATGAACGTCCTTGGGTGCCATTCGAACTTGGTGGTACCCTGAGCGTAGATCCATTTTTGAAAAATAAGTGGCCCCACCCAATTCTTCTAACAACTCTTCAATCAAGGGAATAGCAAACTTATCTTTAGTTGTTGCTTCGTTGAGTCGACGGTGATCCATACACATCCTCCATTGCCCGTCTTTTTTCTTAACCAATGCAACCGGAGCTGCGAATGAACTTTGACTGTCACGAATGACTCCGGCGTCAAGTAATTCTCGCGTGGTTTTCTCTATCACATCTTTTTGTACGGCGGGATACCTATAGGGTCGTTGGCTAATCGGTTCAGTTCCATCCTTAGGATAATACGATGGTCAAAAGGCCGTGTAGGGGGCAACCCTCCTGAATCACCTCCACCCAAGGTAGGACCTCCTGCTTCTGATTTGGGTTACACACTACTTTGGATTGGTAGGTGGACTTGGCTTCTGAACCTGCTAATTGGATGCTAAATAGTTGTAATGACCCATCCTTAGAATGTTTTTGCAATATTTCTTCCATTTTTTCAACTGAACAGACCGGGACTTTATTACTTTGGATCCCCTTCAACTCATAGTGATTACCGTCAACTTCGAACCGCATCGTCATTTTTTGGAAATTCCAAAGAATGTCGTGTAATGGGAGGAGTCATTGCACACCTAGTATCATGTCATAACTTTCTAAAGCAATAAGTAATACCTCGGTTGTGAACCAATGACCTTGCATGGTCCATTGGAAGTTGGAACACATTTGAGTGCAACTGAGTTTCTTTCCATTCGCCACCCCAACGTTGATAGGTGGGATGTCCTTAACCTTACATTGCAACTTCTTTGCCAACTTGATGTCAATTAAGTTGTGGGTCGATCCGGAATCAATAAGTAGGTGGAGTTGGCGAGTACCCATTGAGCCTTGAACCCTCATCGTGGAGTAAGAAGGAAGGCCCGTTAAGGCATGAATAGAAATCTGGTGTTCCTTTTCTTCCTCTTCAGTTACTATTTCGTCTACGATCGTATCATCCTCATCCTCCACTTCAATAATGTATACTTGATTTCGGTTCCGGGCACATTTATGCCCGGGCACAAACTTTTCCGTGCACCAAAAACACTCCCCTTTTGCTCGCTTTTGTTCTAACTCTTTACTCGTAAGACGACGTGAACCACTTGTTTGTTTAGTAGCAGTAGCGGTTGTTCGGTTGGGTGTGGGTAAGAGTGGTAGTTTGGTAGCATTGGTGGGTGGTAAAATCTTAGAATTGGTGCTGCTCTTCATGTTCCCCACGTTGTCTTTTTCATGTTTTAAACTTAACATCTAAGTTTTCATTGTTAAGTGTTTGGATTTTAGCAAACCCATAAGCTTCATGTAAGGTGCGTGGTTTAAACATCTTCACCGCCCCCCTAATTTCCGGCTTAAGAGCCTTAAGATAGAGGCTAACAGCTTGGGTTTCACTCAGTGTTACCTTGTTTAACAACGAGTCAAAAGCAGTATTGAGATCATGAAGCGAACCCGTGTGGTTGAGGGAAGCTATTTCTTCGAAAGGATCCTCAAACATAGCATTGGAAAAACGGGCTGCAATAGCTCGAACATAGTCTTCCCATGAAATTTCAGATACGGCCGCCCCGCATGTGCGCATGAAAGCCCGGTGCCATTGGATCGCATCCCCTTCCAAATGAATAACAGCATACCTAAGTTTCATCTCCACAGGAGTCTCATCAATAGTGAAAAAGTGTTCGCAACGGTAAACCCAAGCCACCACGTCTTAACCTGAGAACCTATGAAATTCAACCTTCCCGATTCGCATGGGCTGGTTAACCCTCGAATCCACATCGCCGAAAGAGAATGATGAACCCGAGCTAAATCCACCGCCACTGCCCTGACCCGATTTTCTTGCACCGCCTTCAAGATTTCTTCTTGTTGCTTAGCTGATTGTTCCTGTTGTTTCATTAGCGCCGACAACATCGATTGGATCTCAGTGATTGCCTTATCGTGATTCTTGAGTGTGTTGTCAATATCCTGATAACGAAAGTAATTCAGACCGGAGATCGGAACGGCTCTGATACCCTTGATAGGATTAAGAACAGAAAGCTAAGAGATGAAGAAGAAAACCGATTTCTGGATATCCTGAACATGATCAGCTGCAAGGTTTTAATACCAAATTACCATAATAGTCAAACTTACAAGAAACACCCCAAACAATAGAAATAGGCCATAATGGTCCTTGACTTATAAAAACCAAGCAAAACCAATAAAGACACCAAATGAGTAAATTAACCCACTGTTCGTATCACTAATTAATTTAGTGATTTTGTTTATTATTTGAAAAAATGGGCCTTAAACATGATGTATTCCAGTAAGATTAATAAGCAATCCCGACTGAGTTTTGATATTGATTTTTTTTTTAGTTTTGAACATTAATAGTAAACGTTCCTATCTCTATGCAGGTTTGTGAAGACAAGCTCTTATTGTTATTTGAACAAGTCTAACACCCAAACAACTAAACAAACCAAGTTTTGTGTTCGTTTCATTCCATAACTTTACTTTAATGCATGGTTTCATTTTGATATGTACATTGTTGTGAGTGGTTTGACTGTCATATTGATTGAAATTGCTATAAACAAATTTGGTTATTTAAACAATGTTCATTTTAATTACAATTCATATGTTCTAAAAGCTTAATATAGTTTATTTATATCCAAATATATTGCACGAAGTGTATCATAGTTCATAGTCATTCACTTCAGTAAATTGTGATGAATGATTTGTGATTGCACCTTAAATGAATGTAACAACACTCAAAGGTGATCGAAAATACATTGAATCTAATTCTTAACTCTTGTAGAGAGATTATAGATATTTCTTATCTGATTTCAAAAATTGGTTTTGGATTTTAAGATTCCTTTGATGTTCATGAATCGTTTTTTGCATCAAATAGCATAGTCGTTAATCTAATTTTTTTTAGAAGGTGTATATTTTTATTGCACCTACTTTAATTTGCTATGATTAAAACTTTGAAAAATTGTTTGTGCACGTGTATGCCTAAGGTTTATTTAATTCTTAATTTCTTATGCTAATGAGATCCCGGCATCTTTGCTCTGTTCATGTGATTTTGATGTATAGGATATTAGTTTGAGATAACATTCATGTATTCATGTATAGGTTGTGATATAATTTAAATCGTAACTGATGTCTGTTTCATATTTTGATCTTTGATAAAGTGTTTCCTAACTTTTTATTTATGTGAAAATATTATGTGATTACTAATTTCAATTTCCAAATCTCTATTCCAAGGACAAACCTCTGAATGGTTGACTTTAACATTGCACAATCTACCCATCTATTGATGATTGGATTGGTATATTTTCATCCATAAACTTCAAGTATTTTAGAAGTTGAAGGTGTTCTTCATTTATGCTTCAATCAACATTTGTCATATTTGAAAATACAAAATTATGTTTTTCTGGTCTTCTCTTTGCTATGCCTACACAAGTCTAGCAGTTTCTATTATATTTTACTGCACTGCAGTTTCACGACTTTTACTGCATTGTAGTTTAATGCAAAAATCTAACCAATTTTCACTAAAGTTTTATACATCATACATGTTGATTCATTCAGATTATTCCGACTGAAGTAAAGTTAGTAAATATAGTTTCATTCATTGAGCACTTAAATATGAATCTATGTATTGACATAAGATAATTTCATATGCGCACATGAAATAGTTTCCCCCTTAGCCCTCTTTTTGTACTTATGTTACTTTTGGTTTATTGCGAAAAGTATTAAAGTCGATATGTGTGTATGTGCGCATGCTTGAACACTCCCCATGTAATTATATGTCATAATCTATATTACCACAGTCTTACAAAATTTTCTGATAGGATTATACAATCAACTACTATACAATTTTAACCTCTGTTTTCCTAGAGAAATTCCCCGCCGCACCGCCATGTGGAAGAAAAACTAGTATATAACATTTGTCATTTAATAGCAAGACATATTTCAAGTATTCTACATGATATTTTTGACACAAAACCTTGAATAAGGTATTTGTTTTAATTGTTTAACTTATAAATATTTTCCTTTTATCTTTTTTAATTTATTTTTGACAACATAATTAATTAATATATTATTAATCTATTGTAAAAAAACTAATATTTCTTTTTAAATTTATATATACCCATTATTCACTTCTGTATTGTCTATATTAAATATCTTGTCGTCTGTATTATTCACTCACTGTTATAATCTGTTATTTTTTTGTACTTCATTTGTTTTGTCGTTTATGCACATTTTTCTTTTCAAGTTGTTTACACAGTTTGAATTTTTTTTTATTTTTCAAACGTTATTTGTTTTATAATCGATACAATTAATAATAACGTCATTACTATATTGTTTAAACGTCAAGTTTCACTTCATTCACGACTATATAGTTTAAACGTCAAGTTTTTCTTCATTTTTTACATGTGTTGAGGCAAAGGTACAATTTGGTTATGCAACACCAATATGTACAGAGTAATACGTATATATTCAGACAGACAATTGACACCTCATGTTGACGATATTCCCCGAGGCACACGTGTTCTCCTCATCTCTCTCTCTCTTTCATTTGCGCACCATCACGACAGCCTCATGGACCCTCCGTTCGGTTCCTTTGACGTCACTGCACGTCTTCGAATTCTTCTTCTCCGACTGTCTTTTTTCCTTGGATGACGACATCAAAGCATTTCTAGCTGAAATCAGCAGGTCCATGTCATGTTCCTAGCCAATCACAAAGGTTGAGGTAAACCATCAACCCTAATTGCCATCTTCATCACATCCATTGTTTTATATATTTTAATTTTTGTTTGAAGAGATGAGGGATTTTACGTTTCTTAGGTTAATCTATTCATCTATGTTCTTTTCATTGTTTTAACTATCTAAGGTTTGCGTTCTTTTGTGGATGGAGTACATCGACCAGTTGGTTTTGTGTTTGATTGAACCGTAACATTGTGGATTAGTTAAAGATTGGTTTTCCGTTGAACATGGTAAATTGTCGTTTGATTTTGTTTTCGATAATTGTGAGTTTGTTTGTCACCTATGCAGATTTGTGAGTTTCGGATTACAAATTTGTGGATTGGAATGAATCTTTTTAGTTTTGTTTTAGTTGTTTCATGGATTGGGTTTTGATATTACGAAAAGCCATATCATATGATCATAATCTTTTACTTTATGTGTATTGACAAGGATTTTCATTACTCATATGACATATTAGTGGCTAAAGGTTATGCTAGGATGACAAAATTCCAAGTTAGACACTTTCTTTTGCGGTTGAACGTACATGATATTGTCAATATTGTATATCTCATATTCGAAATTCCTAACCAGTCAATCACAATTTGCGGAGAGAATTGAATATTATAACTTTTTTGATTAGGGAAGATTGTAAAAATATGAAACCTTTAGGTTGTCTTGAGCATGTGATTTGGTTCCCACCGTTGTATTCCAATCATAAATAAAGCACATTTTGTTGTAAGCGTTAAAATATATAATTTTGAGTAATTCAGACCAAGGTTTACTTTTGCCCAATTTTCTAACCACAAGTAGAATATAAATGGTATATAACGGATTCAGAAGATATGAACCAGCATACAGGTGTTTGTTTATTGACCGAGTATCATCCAAATACTCAATGTACAGAACAAAGCACATACTCCGATAAATACTCAATGTACAGAACAAAGCACATACTCCGATCAAACTCAACTGTAGTAACTAATAACTAATAAAACAATAAATGGGGGGTTTTACTTAAAATAAAATGATTAAAATAAATTACCAACTAATTGGGTAGACGAACTTGGGAAAGGAAATATAGGTACCTAGTTGAGAATCAAGCCTTCAATGCACACGCACACGGAATTGGACAATTGACTGGGATGTGGGTTCTATGAATTAGGAAGCTAGGGTGTAGCTAAGTAGTGTGGAACAATTCTCTCGGCCCGAACCACTAAAACAAAGGCACCTATTTAAACAACCTATGTTAGCATCCACATCTAGGGTCGGTTTCCTCTCGGCCTAACCTCCCGTATCTTATGTTCCCGTACTCAACTATCCTCTCGGCCTAAGTCTAATAACTATGGGCTCCAAACCATGCAATCCTATACTCGTCTAGCTAAGGACAATAGTGGTCAACCTAGGTCATCCTCTCGGTCCACCTAAAATAGCCAATACCAGAATAGACTAGATAACCCTATCTCCTCTAGGTCTCAAGGGTGCAAAATACAAACTAGACTAATAAATCAATTAAATCATCCAAACCACCATAGACAATAGTTCTTTAGACTTAACCTATTACTAATCAAATTTATCTTATGCAAATACAGAAAAACACAAATTTAAATGTTAAGAAAGATCAATCCAATCAAATATAAATATCCAAAACCAGGATTAACGCGCAAATCTACTTAATCATCAACAATCCAGACAACTAATAGGGCTCAGGCAATAATCATAACAATAACTAATAATATTTGTTACCGTTCAATCACAAAATTGATAAAACAATAAAGGTTGGAGACGCTTAGTTATTCGTTCCGACTTTTCTTCTTGTTTTTGCTGCGTTTTTCTCTGCCATCAGCCTTCTCTTTTTAATAATTCAAACCCTTAAAAAGTTGTCTCCTCCTCCTTTCGTTGACGTCAAAACCACTAAAAATAATAATAAATCTTTTGCTATACTTTGACTATTTCGAACCATCCTCTGTTCCGTCGTTCACCTATTAATTTACCTTTTTGACTTTTTGTGGTTCAAAGTCGAAATATATTTAAAGCCCATAACCAATTGTTGGTGTAGCCCACTTAATTTATATCAAGCCCAAAAATATTAATCTGAGTCCATCTTGCTTAATTGGAGTATAGCCCAATTAATTTTATTAACTCCATCTAATCTTAGGTGTAACCTAATGGACTCTCAAATTTAACTTAATAATACCGTTTTAGCTCATTTATAACTTTTAATTATCAAGAGGTGCTTAAATCTTCACGGGTCTTGGTCTCTTTGTAAATGTACTCGTTTAAGAATAGAAACCTATAAAATAAACACGAACTAAATAAATAACTAAAAAGAAGAAAAAAAACTAAATAAAAACATAATGAAATAATATAAAAAACCTAATTAAATAATACAAAATAACTAATAAAAATATGTACAAATAAGTACATATCACTTATATTCTCAGATTTCCTTGAAGATATATATGGAAGACAAATTGATCAATGTTCGGTATTGTAAACAGTTACTTGAAGAATTAACCACGATTACTGCATTGCGTGGAGCTAACTCAGCCCGATAACAACTAAACGGATTATGCGGCTAAGAGAGGACAATAGATAGCTGGCCAAGTCATGGAGAAAATGGACGTTATATCTGTTATTATTCGTGTATTTTGTTTATTACCATTGTACATCCTTTGTATTTAAGAAACAAGTGGTTGCTTAGGAAAACACACCAACTTCTGTACTCTCTTCTAATTACAAACTCTCTGCAACACTTGGCATTTTCTTGCGATCACTCTAGTTTACAACCACGTGTTTGCTTTGTATTGTATTCACCAAAACCATTTTATAAAATTGACCAGACAAGTGATATTTTGGTCACTTGTCCAAGGTTTTATGCCGACAATCCTATTGGATTAAGGGCATTCGTCGCTAAAAATCCTTAGTGTTATTTACTTAGTGGATTTACATATTCTTAATTATTCCTAGGGTTTCCTAGGGATATATTTGCGAATCATTCAATATACTGATTTTTTGAATATACAAGCACACAATCTCACTTAACTAATTTGTTTTACTTAAATTAATCTTGTTAATTTTTTGCAAAACCAATTTGGCACCTACGTGGGGCAAACGGTGCTTTTCATCACTAAAAATCACCCGAATTACCATTTCTTAGTATTTTTTGCGAATGTCTTCAGAACCAAGATCTACATCTACTCCATATTCATCCTCCTCGACTGCTCCTAGTTTATCAACTCAACTTCCAGTATACTCATCAAGCAGACCTGCTAACACTGCGGGGAAGACAATAGTTGTGTCGGAAACTATTCCGGCCACCAGGGTAACACCGTATATACCTATGATTATCTCTAACGAAGATATCAAGTCTATGTTTAAAAGGTTAGGTAGTAAATGGAGAAGTTGAAAGACAAAGGAAAGGAGAAAGCTGCAGAGTATAATACTCCACTTATTCCCAAAAATTTGGACTTTGGAATTTTGGTATCAACAGGGGGTTGAGACCTGGATTTTATCCAGATGCAACCTTTGCGTTCATATCCATAATTATCTCGAGGAACTAACTATTCCAATATATTCTGGGATCTCGAAGTTCCACTTCCGTTCTCAACAAGGACATCTGGTTACGGTAACTTTAATGCTTACAATTCAAATAACTCTAACTATTATGTCTCTCAGGGTTCGGGAATCACCCCCGAAGTGGCCAAAGAATTCCAGAGGATGAAAAACATGCTCTAAAGTGTACCAGGAGTTGTCAAACCAATTCCTGGAGTATCTTCAACTACTCATCGGCTATCCCGTTTTGCACCTCCCATTTGTGATGCGGAGATACGAAAACGCTTCCAGACACTAAAAATGAAGTTGTATGACGGTACCACCGATCCAGAAGAACACGTAGCCCAATATAGAGAACTAATGGAAGTCAATCCTATCCCTACTGATTTCAAGGAAGCGTGCCTTTGCAAGGGATTCAGTTCAACCTGTTACGGCTGGAATTTCTAAGAATATTTGAGGATATTGGTATTCTCAGGTATATGCTCAAGCATGTTAAAGGCATTCTCAGGTATATGCTCAAGCATTTTAAAGGATGTTGCGAGTCAATTATATCTCATCAAGTCATATATGATCGGTTACTTTTCAACTCATCTATTTAACCACGTTTAGCTATAAAGGTTGAGATGAGTCAGCCAGTAACCAGAACCCAATTTATGCGGTGAATGGGAACGAGAATGTGGGTGACCAAGTCAAGATTCAAAAAAGGCGTTATGATCCCAAGTTATTCGGAGATATTTTTTTTTTGACCGTTGTATTTCATTTGGTATTTAAGGAACTGTTGGTTGATAGGAACACAGAATACAATCCACTCGATACTTTCAGCTCACTCTACTCTTTGCATTCTCACTTAGCTACTTTGCAATCACACTAGATTTACAACCTTCGGTTTGCTTTACTTTGTACTTGTTTATTTATTTATAAGAGTGACTAGACAAATGATTCTTTGATCAGTTGTCCGAGGTTTTATTCCGGGAATATGTAAGGAATAAGGGCTTTTCTTGCTAAAATTCCTTGTTGACAAACATTTTTTGCATTTACATATTCTTAACTATTCATAGGGATTCCTAAAATTTGATTGAGTATGAAAATCTGAATGAGTATGAAAATTTGAGTGAGTATGAATCCTTTCGCATAAGAATGCTATACGAATGAATTCATTCGTATAAATTTGTTGCGAATGGGTTCATTCGCACGAATGAATTCATAGGGATCCTTTTCATATGCATGGATCTGAAATCACAAATGAAGAACAAGATCTAATCGTTTTTCTGATTTTGATGAATTTGAATCTAAAATCAAGCAATTTGCACGAAATCAAATTCTAAACAACTTTAATAAAGCATGTTTAGGATTTTAATCATGAAATTAGGAGAAATCAATGAATTTTGACTAAGAAATGTGAAAACCCTAAGATTCGTGAATCATCAACAGAAATCTATGAATTTGATGGAATAAAACGGATGATTTTGTCTAGAAGTGATCCTTGATCATGAATTTGATGGAAAATTCAAGAAATATCCATCAAATTAGCATGAAATAAAAAGAATTAGACTTTTTGAATGAAGAACTCAATGAATCTTGATAAGAATCAAGTAGAATCAGCTCCTGAATGCTATGATACCACTGTAGGATCGGTGGTTTGATACGCAATAAGATTCTACAATATGATAAATGGGCGGAATTCATATATCAATGAAAGTTTAACAAGATTCAGGTAAATAACATTCAATCTTCTCATTCATGTGAAATCTCAGCAGACTGAGTTTACATTTTGACAATCAAGAGTTATGAGATTACATTTGGAAACCATATTTATAACCTGGTCCATTCGCATCATATATGTATGAGTATGAACTCATATGCATCTACGTAGTATACGAATGAACCCATTCGCATGAATGGTTCATTTGTATAAAACTCATTCATACAAATGTAATTTTCTAACACATGAACCAAGTTACAATCACAACCAAAACATTACAAACTAAAACAAGTTCTAAATACAAAATATGACTCAACAAATAGAAGCAGTTATCCCTACCACAAGATCTAAACTTTAAATCGTAGAGTCTAATAAGAAAAACTTAATTGAAGACTTAGACACCATTGATGAACAAAGAGGTCAAGCCAGAATAAGGATAGCAACTTATCAGCATAGAATGTCTACGTCTTATAACAAAAACATAAGAATTAGAAGATTCAAAATAGGAGACTTAGTTTTAAGAAAGGCTTTCCAAAACACAACTAACGCTGTTGGTGGTAAACTAGCATCCAAATGGGAAGGACCTTACCAAATAGAAGGAGAAGCAGGAAAGGGGGCATATAAGTTAACCACTCTAGATGGTACACCTCTACCAAGGTCTTGGAATGCAAGACACCTTAAAAGCTATTTTATATAACTAAAAAAATTGATTTATCTTAATATATTTCAGCATTATCTTATATATTGTTGCATATTATTTTGCTTTATATCATCATATTTCATTTTATTCTTAGACTACCCGGTATACATGTGAGTCGGACGTTTTTGCCACCCACAACGCCCCTTTAACGCCCCAACACCGCCCCGCCTTCAATTTTTGCGGGCGTTATTGAGGACGCCGAGACTCCACCAACGGCGTGATGTGTGTGATTATTTTATTTTCTTTTTTCTTTTTTTTTTCAACCAATCACAATATCCCACATCACCCTCCTACCAATCATAAAACACCACATCAACACCCTACCTTTTACCCACTCAAGCCCCACTCACCCCATGTATTTCCATCCTTTTACTCACTCACTTTACTCACCCTCTCTCATACGTGGCATGCCCATTCAAGCCCCACTCCAGCCCGGCATACCGCATAGTCTTATATATTTCGACCCGTTACTAACTTAAGCATCGGATGGGCGTTAGGATTCCTAACGCCCACCTTCACAAGGTTTCAGTGTTTTTCAAGGATCATCCGAGATACTTATGAAGAATAACCATCAAACTTATACTAGAAAGGGATTGACCATTCCACACTCGTTCAAGATTCCCCGAGAATCTTCTAAGGTTTAAACGGATTTCGCCTCTCTCCGTAGCTGGTTAATACACCTAGCCAAGAGTGCATGAGAATCCTAGGGTAATTAAGTGTTTTGGGACCAGTTCATTTTTGGGTGGCTGACAAATTTTATTCCTGATTATTCCTGAGGATCTTTAAGCAGGGACGGTTTTCACCTCCTAATCCGTATTTCGCCGGGAGCGCATGTTGTTCAAAGGTCTACTATTTGAAATCTTTAAATATTTACATAATGTTGTTAATACAAAAGGGCCATAGTCGCCAGCTTATTAACATAAGGGCCACAGTCGCCAAGTAAGTTTGGTCTTAGACACTAGTCTGAAAAGGCCTTAGTCACCAGATATTTAGGCCTTGTCGCTAGAAAATAGACATGGTACGTATGGAATATTCTTAACTATACCTAAAAACTTGAATTTATTCGAGATAAATTGAGATAAACCGGAATAATTTTGAATTATTTTAAGTTTCTGGAAACTAGAATTTCCATGCATATTCTCAACTAATGCTCAGACAGATTTGGAGAAAACAATCGAACATGTGAAGATCTAAACTTGTGATATTACAGGTATTTTAAAATAATGCTGGGGTAGTAGGATTATAAATTCGCAAGGTATGTTTTTCGATTTTTGAACATAGTAGTAATAAGAAATTATAATTGAAACATAATGCGATATTTTTTATTAACAATATTCAAGATAAAAAAAACTGAAACTAGAAATATTCCTAACTATAAAAACCAAATTCTATTACAAAGTTCTCTAAACTATTCTGCTTAGCGAGATAAAGAAGTACATGCAAAACAAAAACACATAAGCAATTTTCCAAAGTTAAAGCATTAAACATATATATAAACATAACCAAAAGCTTATAAGCTTGGCGTCGTCCTGAAACCAGGATCCGTCAGCCCACATTATTGGAATTTCAACAACATAACATAAAGATAAATTGTCTGCCTTAACATACAGGCACTTAGCAATTAAAACATTGTTTTAAGAAAGTATCACTCAAGATACTTAGTGATCATCATTAAAGATCTAAAAAAGTGGGCTCAGGCCTAGTCATCACGTCCTTCATCGTCCACTTCGACTGTCTTCATAGTCTCCTCCTCATCACCACCAGCGCCTTTGCTGGTTCCTGTTTCTTCAGCAGCTTTCACCAGAGTCGTTTCATCAACCGATACATCCGTCTTCTCTCTATTTAGCTTGATTAGAACAACATTCCACGATTCAAGCTCTTCACCCCACAATTCTACGCCTTTATCCCCAGCCTCCTTGGCCATCTAGATTTTTTCTTTCTAAATATTGATTGCATTAAAATGTTTGGCGGCTTTAATTGTGTCCTTAACCTTAAGCTTCAAAGAAGATTAAAGGTCCTTAATCTGTTTCTTCAAAACTAGGATTTCCTTGTCAAGGATGGCACACTTGTAGAATGCAGTCTTTTTCTCGTTCATAACCTTTTCCAACTCCTGGTGGATCGCCTTCCTTTCCTCCATCAAATTTTGAACGCCCTATAAAGAAAAATGTCAGAATAAATCAAAATATTTTGAAATACTCAAAAGTATTTTTTTAATACTCACATGATGAATCAGCTCCATCCCGTCCGTACTGGCTTCTAGATCAACGGTGTTCGTCCCCTTTCTCTTCTTACTTCCCTTGATGGACCTCGTGCTTATGGCTTGTGGCTTCGGCACGGAGGCACTAGGCTTCTCCTTTTTCACTGAGAGAATGGAAGAGAGATCCTCAATTGTTACCAATTGTTAGGATCAGATTATAACGAACACAATGAGTTAAACTAATTCATGTTTGATTTATCTAAAACAAAGCCACTCAAAAGATATTTCTTATATTAGTTGATTTCAAATGATTACAATAAGTTGTTGTATGTTAAGGTTGTTCAACAGCGCTTTCATAATGTGACTCATGCGAGATGTTGAACTCCTTATAAATACGAGTCGCATGTTTACATGCAACCACTAATGGATTTTGCAAGAAATATTATTGAGAGATATCTGAGAGGGAGTCAATTGTAATCATTTGAGATCAATTAATATAAGAAATATCTTTTGAATTGCTTTGTTTTAGATTAATCAAACATGAAGTAGTTTAACTCATTGTGTTCACGATAGTCTAATCCTAACAATTGGTATCATAGCTGTGATTTTCTGAATTTCGATCCTACAATCGTTTCAGAACATTAAAATCTAGCTCATATTGATATTTCAGTTGTTTGATCCAAATTGATTACATAATTGTTCTTCATTAAGTTTTGACCATAAGTTGTTCTTGAGAAATCATCAGCACATGAAAAGGAATAGTTGTTGTTGGTCAGTGGTTTTGACTTAATCAGTTCTTGTAATTTCCAAAAGTTTGTGTGTATGGTTTGAGAGATGAGAGTGTTTAATATATTTTATAACTTTTTTTTAATATGACCATAGCCCAACGACACTTTTTTGGACCGTTACAGACATACTCGATTCGGTGAAGCATACTCGATTTCCTTACTCAAGTACCCTACCCGATTCGACGGCGGCTGTGTAGCTGATCGGATTGGGGGTACCTGATTTGGTCTAACATAATACGCTCCGTATACCCTAAAACATATAAAATACAACAATTTTCTTTCAAGTATGTATATGAAGTATAACAACCTCAATAAATATATATATATATATATATCTATATGTATATATATATATATATATATA
>WOUH02022878.1:0-14304 GCA_009936405.2 Stevia rebaudiana
TTAAAACTAACTTGACAAATTACTTATATATATAAATTTAAATGTATAAGTAAATACGATCATAGTTCACGCACTTAATATGATACGTATAAATGTACGAACGTATAAGTTAAGTCAAAGTCAAACCTGAAAGTCGACGGTTGTCACAGCTAAGTAGACACTAGTAGTTCATTATATGAACAAGATAAAGGGCAATGTTTTTTAGAAACTTCATGATGCATCATTTATGTGTCCAAGATATTGTATTGTTTTGATAATTCACTGGATGGTTTTATTTTATTTTTTGTTCAAGCCTTCGATCAAGGCATATATATTGGGCAAGCTAGTAAATCTCGACTGTAAATGTCTGTAAAGTTTGTATTCGATTCTAAGATCCACAAGTCTGAGTTATTAAAGCTTATTACACACTAGGGTTTTGTTTGGCTGGTAATGATAGTATTCATAGTGCTTTCTATGTTTTTATTCTCTTCACTATATATAGCACCCTTAAGATTCAAACTTATTTTTGAAAAAATTAAGTAGCTAATTAATTTTATAATAAAAAAATAAAAAGTTCATTGGGGAACCATAAAAAAAAGAGGAAACTGGAGAACACTTATGACCGTTTATCTTTAATACAAAATAATTCCAGTAGAAAAAAAATCAAGTACAAAATATCTAATCCAAAAGGTTCAGTACAAAACCTCTAGTACAAAAAATTCAGCATTTGAACTAAATTTTTTGTACTATATTTCTCTATCGTTTATTTTCTATTAAATTATTTCATAGTGAATTATCTTGAACTAAAAATTAGCGACCCACAAGTGTTTTCTCATTTATCTTTTTTTATGATTCCCTAATTAACCTTTGAATATAATAACAATTTTTAACTTCTAAACCTCTAAAAACTCATTCCTCATATTTGTCCATATTCAATCAAATATTAAAATAAAACTTCTTTTATTTCATTTACATATACTTATAAAAAAAAATAATCAAAGAATATAGAGATTAATAATAACACACTAAACATTGCTTTCATTTAAATACAAGGATGAGGTAGAAGGAAGAGAGCCGGAGTCGGAATAGGTTTTAAAGCATTTATATTTGGTTTTCTAAGGGGTATTTTGATCTTTTTTAGGTTAATTAATCAAAACTAATTAGAAAAAGCAAACAAAACAAGCAAAGAAACCAAACAAAGTGTAAACAGTCAAAAGAGAAAGAAGCATTCACCTAGGTTAATATCATGCATCAATTATGTGAAATCTGTTCATGGACTCAAGATCGGTGATATTGTTTCTATGGATTAGATAACTAATGGCGTAGGTAAGTAGTGTGGAGCTATAATCTCGGCCTGGACCACCAAAACCAAGACACCTATTAGATTACCTATATTAGCATCCAAAATTTATATGGGATTGGTTTCCTCTAGGCCTAACCTACCTTGTAATTTAAGGTTCACGTACCCGACTTTCCTCTCAACCTAAGTCTAGCACTAAGACTCCAAATCTATGGTTAATCAAACTTTAATTGCTAAGGACATAACTAATTAACCTAGGTCATCCTCTCGGTCCACCCAAACTAGTCAATCATGGAATAGACAACTAACCTAGACTCCTCTCGGTCTCAAAGATACAATATACAACTTGAACTATCAACTCAAACACGACATCAAAGCTAATCATAGACAAATAACCTCTATACTTGTTTTAATTACCATTATATATTATTATGTATGATTAAACAAGATCTGGATTTTACCTAAGTTACTATCAATATATTATATCATTTTCCAAACATCGAATTCAACACAAAATCAATACAATCAACATCAAATAAGCAACTACTAATCAAATTAGCCAAGCATAATCATTGTATTCATCATATCAATCATAAAAAGTACTGAGTTCATCGTTCAAACATAAATGAAAGAGTTATTAAACTAAAACAAATCAAAACAATGTATTAAACACTAGACCAACCAACCAAATTGAGCTCCAATCCTTAACAAGCTTCCAACTTGATTCTTCCAGCAGCTTCTCCTCTCAAAATCGTTCAACTTTGAAGAATTGATCGAACTCTAAAACCTTGTGCTAGCCTGTCAATTTATACTTTGAGATTTAGGGTTTTTGTCAATTTTGGAGGTCTACGCCTGCTGGCCTCACTCGCTCGCATAGAGCATAATACAAAATAGTCGGGGTGCTCGAATTGCTTTTTCTGGACGCGCGGGTCTTCATTCTTTCCTGCGCGTACCGCGTAGGTTTTTTCTGCAATACTTGATTATTTTGCGTACGATCATCTCGTTTCCTCTCGAATGCTCGTTCCTTGTCGTTATTGCTTCAAAATCACCATTTTCATCACGAACATATGAGAAATATGAAAACATTAAGTACAAGCACGAATCGTATAAAAACGTATACAAAACTATACAAACAAATAAATAAAAGACTACAAATACATAATAAAATGTAATGTGTTTTACAACACATCAAGACATCGCAAGTGTCACATTAGACCCAAAATGTCACCCTTGTGGTACGAGGTTGTTGTGCAAAAGTAAAGTGTGTTGCAAGAATCTTTAACATATCTACCACGGTTTGGCCCAACCGTCACGCATAGGTACGAGATTGATTGACAAACCGTTCGGTACAACAGTGACGTTTAGGTACAAGGTTTTCACTTTATGTGAGATAAAGCGTGTTTTATGGTCGGGTACCCACCTAAACGTGACACTTAGACCCAGTGTCACGATTTGGTCCCACATTTCTTACCTATAAAGACTTGTTCACTTATTCATTTTATTTCACAAATCATAAACGACCCATCATAAACTCTTGCTTCTTTGTTTAACACATTTTTTAGTCGGGTATGATGTCGATTTTGGGAGATCGTTATCAAAAGAGGAAGCTTCTATATTTGAATGAATAGTCAACCTTCGAAAAGTTGCACCAAGTTTAACAAGTCTTTATTTTATTATGGGTCGTGCCAGAACGGGTAAACTGGTATATCTAGTTGGGTAGATATTTAGAATAAATATTAACGTTAGATTTAGGAATAAAAATTTAGTTATAAATGTGACATGCAAAAATTGTGTAAGTGTCATGCTTAGCAAAGTATGTCATAGCTAGTGTTGCTTCTTAGGCTATCCGGTGTGGGACGTTGCCCACGACGCCGACGCCCACCATGACGCCGAAACGCCGCCCCGCGGGGGCGTTATCGGGGCGTTTTGGCCCACGGCGTCACCCCAATGCCGGCGTTTTTGAAGAATTTGTTTTTTTTATTTTTTTCCCTTTTTTTTTCTAACCAATCAAAATATTACACATCACCCTCCTACCAATCACAAAACACCACATCAGCACCCCATACAGCCCACCCATTTCCACCATTTTACTCACTCACTTTACTCTTTCTCTTTCCTGCGTGGCAGTCAATACAGCCCCCCATACAGCCCCCATACAGCCCTCCACACCGGATAGTCTTAGAGTTTCAATCATTATATTTGTTATCTTATGTTTATATACTTATATAATGCTTTATGAGACTTTAAATCATTAGAGCATTCACATTAGAATCTCCATCTCTATCTTTATAATTCATCAAAAATCACTACCTTTTCTCTCTCATATTCAATTAAATAATAATATTTTTTACTTTTATCACCACTTTTTCTCTCTCATATTCAATTAAATAATAGTTTTTGTACCTTTATTTGTACTTTTTTCTTTCTCCAATTTACTTTAATAAACAATGTTTCTTTATATTTACTGGTTTCATCAGTTTCTCTATTTCTCTGTACTCACAACCACTTTAAACCAATCTCTATAATATAAAGAACTCACTCACATAATTTATATGTTATATACTTATATACTATGATTTATCAGTTTACAAAACTTCATTGATTTGGAATATATATTAAAGTTAGATTTAGGAATAAATATTTAGTTATAATTTTGACATGCAAAATTTATGTTTATATCGTTAATTGTCATGTTTAGCTTAACTATGCATCAGCTATTGTTACTCTATTCTTACATATGCATTATCTTTAGACTTTAAATCATTATATTTGTTATATTACGCTATATACTTATACCATGGTTAATCAGACTTTAAATAATTATATGTTATCTTATGTGATATACTTATACCATGATTTATGAGTTTTCAAAACTTCATTAATTTCAATTCTCAAATCTCGTTGGGGTTTAGTTATCTGATGGATATATAGTAACTGGAAGGGTGGATACCGATAGCCGTGTTTCCTGTCTAAGAAAGCGAGTCGTATATATCCTTGACATACTGTAGGACTAATCTAGCTTTTCTGTGGAGTCTTGGTGACACTGTCTTAACCTATAGGCCAAAACATGCCACACCAACCATCAAGTAAACTAATACAACCCTAATCAGTTTTCAAAACTTCATTGATTTCGATTCTCAAATCCCGTTAGGATTTAGTAATCTGTTGGACATGTAATAACTGAAAGGGTGGATATTGGTTTCTGGGTTTCCTGTCTAGAAAAGCGAATCATATATATCTCCGACATATTGTGGAACAGTCTAGCTTTCTTGTGGAGTCTTGGTAAGAGTGTCTTAAACTAGAGGCCAAAACACGTCACACCAAACATCACGTAAACTAATACAGCCCTAATATGTCGTTGATTTCGATATTTTGAATATTTATGTCGGGTGTCTAAACGTGACGTTTTTAGGACTATTACGTGTTCGGGGGGAATCACCCTTTGTGGCCGCAAACCACCCCGTTGAATACATACGGTCAAGAGTCCTCTCATCAACAACCATTATCGAATTACAGTGATGAGGCATTCAAGAGTCCTCTAAGCAACCATCATTACCAAATTTCAGTGATGACACGTTCACGTCACTGTTTGGACCGAAGGATTACAGTCAAGGGTCGTACCGGCCACAAACCACACCGTTGAATACATACGCTCAAGAGTCCTCTAAGCAACCATCATTACCGAATTATAGTGACGAGGTTTTCACGTCACTGTTTGTACTAGCTTTTTATTGCCAAGGGTCGCAACCAGAACCGAATTACGAGCTTTTATAGCACCCGTCACAACCTAAACTAAATTACGAGCATTTCACGCAACCGTCGTAACAAGAACCAAATTACGAGCATTTCGAGCACCAGTTACAACCAGAACCTACACACGTGTCGGATTCTTTCCATGGGAATGACACAGAAGACGTTGACTCTTCCAGTTATTTTAATGAAAACGATGGGGATGCAGAGAATGCATTGGATAATGATCACATACACCCGACGACAGTTTTGTATAAAACACACCAAGTATGACAACATTACTTTTGTTCGTTTAAATTATATAATTATTTGTTTTTATGTGCTACGTTTTAAGTTTGTCCTCGAAACTGTTTCAGTAAGTTGAATCTCGTGAGGATCTATTGGATTTGGCTAAGAAGAGATGACGTGAGCATGGGTGCGTCATTGTGGTTAGTCGTCAAGGAAAAAAGATGTTCAACTCGGATGCAATCGTGGTGGGCAACCAAACGAAAAGGGCACAGTCAGTCGTACTAGGAGCATAAAAAAATCATGTCCCTTTAAGCTTGTGAGTAGGTACGTCGGAAAAAGTAATAGTTTGAGGTTGGACGTGAGAGACAAGACGTACAACCACGATCCTGTCTTTAAGGAGGGCCACGCACATATTCGGAAGATGTCCGTTAGGGAAATTGATCTGGTTGAGAAGCTACACCCGCAAAGAGTGCGGGCACATAACATTCTTCTAGCCGTACGCACGATAGCAGATGTGTTGTGCAGGACATATACGTCGTGACGAAAATTAGGACAGATCGTACATTTGTTGGAGGTGGTTTTGGAACTGGTGTCAGTGGTTGCGGAGATTAAATAGGTCCAGGCACGGGGGGTTCCAGTACATTTGTTGGATTGTGGGAGTGAAAATAAAGTCTCGAATTTGTGTATATAAGCAAATTAAATTAGTCGTTACAAAAATATAGTCGTTATAGATGGCCCCACAAAAATCATTTAATAAAAAGCCAAACAGCTATATTTTACACATAGCAGTCATATAATTTTATTTTGTTTTTATTTTTTTCCTAACGGCTAGTTTATAACATTTACCTATAAATACCACTAGACGTATGATTTTAAAAGTTGAACCCATAACGTTATAAAATCAAGCAAACTATAAGTAAGATTTTTAAAAGTTAAATCTTATAACAATCGATTTTTACAAACTCGTAACGTGATAAAAAAAATGTGTTCCATTTTGTGAATAAATAAAACAAAGCCTAAAACATGAGAGTTTGCCTTATTCGTGATATACGTGACGTTTTATACACACCTTATAATTGTTAACCTACAACCCAAAAATACCTTCACACCAATTAAAACACCTTCCAAAAGAACAACAAAAAACTTCAAAAAATAAAAACATCCATCTAACACTGGTTATGTGTTACGGCTAGATGAACACCTTAAAATATATTACCTCAAGCCTAGCATTTTATGAATACCTGTCCTAACCGTGACACTTGCGGTCTAGCATTTTATGAATACCTGTCCTAACCATGACACTTGCGGTGTCTCTAAAAAACAGTGACTTATGGGTCTAACAGTAACATTTAGATAAGGTGTTCACAAAAAAAAATTAGACTGTGATTCTAAAATTTCAATAATATACAAAAGAACTAATTAATTTTTAATTAATACAAAAGGTACCAATTCGTACATATGATTATCGTTTTCATTTAAAATACCATAATAAGATTACTTCAATTTCAAGAATGTAGTATGTGGAACACAGCTGTGAATTTTAACTTCAACAATAAACGCATGCCATCATAGGATTTTACAACGTTGGGACAACATGTTCGGTACACACATTTGTCAAAACCAATATCCTAAAACGACATATACCTCACGCATTAAAAGTAGTACATCTGCCACTATCGTCTTCCACATTCAAAACCCTAGTAACAACACATATAATCGCCATGAAAACACATAAACAAAAAAGATATCGTCTTTAAACACTCACCGGCGGTAACAACCGGAATATTCCTTTGGACGGCTCTAATAGCACAAGAAAACCCAAAGGACTCACTTCAACAAAACATTAAAAATCAAAAAACAAAACTGATAAAATTAAACAAAACCATTGTTGTTCAACTTGATGAAATCACAGGCACGCGATGTTAAGCGGCTGCTCGTTCATCAATGGCTGCTCATCAATCCTTATCGTGTTCATCCAAGCAAGTTCTTCATGATCGAGTTCGTCAAAATCCCAATCGGGTAAATCGCAGGCTTCATTATCATCAAATCCGAATAGTTGAAAGTCGTCGAGATCGCAAAATCCGTCTAATGGCGACGCGAAAGCGTCAAAAAACGACGAATCAAGCTCCAATTTCATGTCGAACACATCACCGATTTCTGCAGGAGTCAACTCTTCTTCGATGGGTTTTGGATTCGAATCGGTTATCGTTTTCGACACAGAGGATGTTTCTGGTTCAAGAACAGACGACGGAGAGTTGTGAGAGGTTACACCGACGGAATCCTCCGACGCGGCGGGTTTCAACGGTTGAGATACGGCGGTGGACGACGGAGCTTTGCCGGTATTCAATCCGTTCTTTGAAGCCTCTGCAAGAACTTCAAATTCAAGCTTTTTTAATTCGTAAGCTCTTGAAGCTTCTTCAGCAGTATTGTATGTACCCAACCATACCCGTCTTTGTTTAAACGGGTCACGGATCTCCGCCGCCCATTTACCCCATTTCCGTTGCCGGACGCCTCTGAACTTGCCGCCGGTTGCCGGTCCGGGTTGGCCGGAGGTTTTTGTTACCACCCTCTTTCGTTTCACAGAGTTTTTCTCACCGTTGTTGCTATCTTGATATGAACTCTCAGTCTCTGTTTCCGTACAGCCACCGACGGCAACAACAAACCCGCCGTCGCCAGCTACCGGAATCTTGATTTCCCGAACAATGCGTTTCGACCCATAGGGTTTTCTGGTGGGTTCTTCATCGTCTGAAGAATCGGTCAAATCCGGGTCGTAACAGATGACCCGGATCTTCCTGACGGGTGTGTTTGGCTCCATGAATTTTGTTATGTTTCTTGAGTGACTCATCTAACTCCGGCGACTCTTAAATCCTCAAAAAAACTTAAAAAACTAAAGAAAAATCGGGCAAAATTGAAGCAAAATTGTTTGGGTTTTATGTTGCAGGCCCTCTCAAGAACAAGAAAAGATCAAACAACCGATTTATGTGAAACCCACCAAAACACTCGACTCCAGAACAAGTCCTGCAAAATACCCAAACCAAACAACTAATCAATCAGTCAAAGATCTGTTGAATCTTACACAAACACATGAACCTAGATATAAACTGAGAAATTTATTCACCTTTTTGGCCTCAAACGCATCGAAACAGTAGGAAAACGAAGAAGACCCTGCTGAGAACACCAGCAGAGAACAGAGCAGACGAACAGAGGAGATGAACAACAAAGCTTCAATGGAGCTCCAATCACCGCCAATAAACCTGCCGACATAAAAACAAGTCGTCTTCTCCGTTCTCTCGCTCTAAAACCAGACTTTCTCTCTCTAAAACCTCACCTCAGAGAGACAATCGCAGGTTTGCAGAGCTAAAAGGAGTGAAACGTAGATGAGATAGAAGGTATATATAGAAGAAATCAAAACCCTATGAAAATGAAAAATCCCCTTTTTGTTCTAATCGTGTGTACCAGTGAAAAGATCAGGAATCTATGGCCAAGATTTTGCAACGAGTAACTGCGGTAGACGACAACTGGTGAAAATTAACTACGAAAACAGAGTAAATTGAAGAACGCAAATCTCAATAAAACAAGGTCATTAATTTATAAATAAAATTGCTGCAAAACATCGAGAATTGCATAAAGAAATGTGATCACTGTGTGTTTTTTTCTTTGGATTTCTCTCTCTAAAACCCCACTCTGTTTCGAGTGCAATGCTTTTTCTACTTTCACTGTTAGGTATTCACACCAGCGTTCTTTTATCAAGTGGTCAAAATTCATTAAAGACAGTAGGTATGAATAAACGCCTTTTCATTAAACTTTTTAGGCTAAATTAACAGTTTCATATTTAAAGTTTAGTAATAATTATAACAACTCATCATCTATTATTGATTTATTTTGTTTTTAAACGGCCAACAAATATTAAATTGCTTTGTTACTTCGTACGGGATGGCAAAAGACCACCGCCAGCTAGCTAATCTAGCCGTACGGAGCCCTTAAGCATACCAAGTTATCTCTAGTTCCGGGGAAAACCCACCCGCCCGAAGGCCTACTGGATGGTAAAACCCGAATACCCTCTCGATCGAATAGAAGATCATAAAATTTTCTGTCTTCCTTCATTGAGCCACAATGCCCTCTCCAAAGTGTTGAAAGTGAGAATTAAACATGAGTCTCATGTAAAAAACCCAGACATCCTACCACTACACCACAATGGAAGCTGCTATTATTGATTTATTTTAGTTGGATATAAGGCGTGAGAGCTAACGTGGAGGCCCCATCATGCCCCAACACTGCGTCGCCCTTAGTGTGGGATGAGCTCAGAGGAGATCATGGGGCGTGAGGGCTTCAAAGGTTTTAATTATTATTTTTTACTTTACAACTAATCAGTATATAACAAATCATCTTTCTACTTTTTTACATATCACACTCATACTCACCCACTCGTTACATCCAACACATCACCTAGATGAGCACATTTTCCCTCCTGTGTGGCGCGTACGTGACACATACACTCTCTCACACTCACTCACAATTACACATAGCTTTACGTGATTTTACTAATAAACATCTTTTAAACTTTTTGGAACACGGGAGGTGCACTTATTACATGCAGTCTAGTCTCCATGTCACCTCAAATTTTAACTTATAATTCTCACAAACACATTTTACCCGCATCACTAATATACCTATCATTTTCACATGAACCGAATTTATATCAACTCAATATTAAATGTATCTAGAGAAAAAAGAAAGAAAAATGATGGGCCCACTATGGGGTTGTTTGACAACTTCTGAATGAGTAAGTGTTGACTTAGTAAGAGGTCTGAATCATTAAGTGCAAAACCGGTAAGAGGTCTGAACTATTAAGAGCCAATATAATGCTTAACCGTTCATATGTAAATGTCTTACCAATTCAGATAAGAGGACTTAACTATTAAGACTCAGTATAATGCTTAGCCATTCAGAGTCAAATGTCTTAATCATTAAGACACTCACTCGCGAAACAAACACTTAGAACCATTAAGTGGTGAACCAGTGAGAGGTCTGAACCATTATGAACCCTATTAAGAGCTAAACAAACATTCCCTAAGGCTTTAAGCGTAGTGCACTTGATTACTTACGGGGAGCCGCATGCCTCTTCCCCTGAACGCTTGCACGTCCAAGATGCTTCCAACTTGTGTTCCACATATGCCACAGGTGGGCTACTCTCCCATGTGTTGGAGACGACCTTATTTAGAATGTTATAAGAATTAAGATGGTATGTGATTTATTAAATGACTAGCTTAAAACTTGTTTATTACACGAGACTACATGTTGTGAACACTTAAAACAAATAATTGTTTGACACTTCTCTGTCTATAAATTATGGTTTGGCTTTTAAAATAATTAGTTAGAAACTTTTTACATATAAATTGTTTATATCTAACTGGTAGTTATACAAATTAAAGAAAAAGTTAAATTTCAAATTTAAATAGATTAAACTGCGGTTTCGCGTAAGAGATTTATAAAGCTTAACAGTTTCATTCCACTCATTATCAAGTTCGCCCCTAACATTTAAACTCTTTATAGTTTGTCATTAAACCCTTGACAGAAAACTGGTAAGACTTGAAATGTTAGTTGTTAAGGCTTAAAATGTTAACGATGAAAGTTGATCAACTTGAAACATTATGGACGAAAATTTTAAGCCTTAAACGTTGGGACAAAAATTGTTAAGACTGGACACGTTAAACACGTTTTTGTTAAGTTTTGCAAATCTCATAAATAAAAAATGTAGTTACTCATCTAAATATATAAGGTAAATATTTAATTAGATAATAACAAATTTAAATAATTTTGAAATTTAGATCTACGATCTTAAGTTTTATGGTTTAGATTTTAGAGTTTAGTTTTTTGGTATAAGTTTTAGTGTTTAACTTTTATGGTTCAGCTTTAATGTTTAGCTTTTAGGGTTTCACGATCTGTTTTTACAGTTTTTGAGTCAATCATAACCCAAATCGTTAGTAATGGTTTTGATAATCATAAACCAAAACCAAATCGTCGAATTTAACACCAATCCAAAGCGAACCGTTACAAGTAATTTGGTTCCAATTTGCTTTCACCGTTTAAAAATTTTGTGCTAAAAATAAGTCAATCCATAATAAAACGCTTATCAACGGTTCCTGATAACATGTTTGGTACAACGGTTCACAGTTTATCTAATTTGAAACTTTTAATTGATAAAATGAAACTGAACGCTGATAATTAGACCGTCTTTACATTACATAATTATGCTACTTAAAATTTATTTAAATTTTTTTAATGGTAAAAAAAAGTAAATTATTTACATAGCACCTTATTTAACTAATAGCCTAAAATAAAATTGGAGACTTAGGCAAAAACTTTCGCTAAGTTTGCAATTTTTGAAACCGACCAACTGAATATATCAAAGAAAACCGACCGTAAAACCAAATCTATAACTGGTTACGTCGATTTCCCATAATACGAAATTTGTGCTTTACTTCTACAAATTATCGTATGTTATATTATAAAAAGAATATAATAGTTATTAAATGAAATTGGTAAATAAAGTATTATAAGTTAATCAAATAAAATAAATAAACCATATAAAAATAGTATAAGTAGTGATATATTTATAAATAAAATAATTTGATTAGTTAAGTAATTACAATTTTAGAAAAACTTAAGAAAATAAAAGTGCATAAAAAGTATAAAAAAAAGATAAAAGAATAAATTTCACATTTCAACATTTAAAAATATTGATATTACAGATTTTATCCTTTAAAACTAATATTATAGTGTTTGTCCTTTTAGGTAATATAGACATTTTACTTTTAAGTTAATTAGAAAAGTTCACACCAGTTTGTAAAAAGACTCAACTTGTGCAATATTTTCAAGAAAAGGACATTCATGGTCATTAAAGTTAAAGGACAATATTTAGTTGATATATTTATATATGAGATAATTGATATAATCAGTAATTTAGTAAAAAAAATTGGTGAAGGTTGTATCAATTAAGAAATAGTAACACTTAATTGGAACGTAACTATTAAATATTATACTAAAAAATTGTTGCATTTATTAAGAACCATGTAATAATTAGAAGACAACAAGTGATAATAAATGATATAAATGGTTTTAGTCTCTTTTGCTTCTTGTTAAAAAATTGTTTGTAGCCAATTAGATATGAGGAGGTGTAAATTTGGGCTATCTCTTTGCGAGGTTCACGATATACTCTTGCTCAAAACAATTATGCTATAGGTATTCCTGTAATGGGGAAGAAAGTGCATTACGGATAGAGGTCACATGTTTGACTGGCTATCGGTGGCTAGCACGCGAGATCCTTTGCTGTTAAAAAGAATTGTATCTCTCAACAAAAATATTAACTTTTTTTTACAGCGAAAGGCCGAGCATCCGGGATCACCCTAACGAAGACCCTTTCGTCATTCGAGCACAGACAAAGTGGTGACTCGACCACTCTCCCGAACTAGATGGGAGAAACCCCGTGCAATTGGTAAAATCCCCTGTGTCAGATATGAACTTGAGATCTATCGGGTCACAAGCTCTTATAATTATCTTCTGGTACCATTGGGCTGAATGCCGATTGATAACATAAAGATTTACTTGCTAGACGTATTACTCAAAGGGAAAATACTATAAATCGGTATTATTACCTTACTAATCGATCAACTCTATCGGTATGTGTACTTTTCATGATTTGATTATCGTTTCATGTCTACGTGTACAACCCTAAACAAACATGGCAAAATCGATTAGAGTTTAAGAAACTAATATGACTTAGACTGTGTAGTGGACTGTCACATAAGCGAGTGTAAAGAAAAAAGAGTATACGAGTGAATGATAATGATGAATAACATGTAATGTGATATATTCTAATAATTTAAATTAAAAAAAACAATCAACCCATCGGTGTGCAACTCTATTAACACCTTCAATAGGCAGTGTGAAGGGCGTGACTGTGTGAGAGCCGATGCGACCTTCTTACAAATAGTGTAAGACATATTTCATAGAGATTTAATATAATTATTTCATTTACACCGTATACATACATATAGTACGAGGTATATTTGGAATTTGTAACACCACACTTCGCCCATACCACCTCCATTTAGGGGTGTTCAAAAAAATCGAAACTCGAAAAAAACCGAAACCCGAATCGTATCCGAAACCGAAAAAAATCGATTCGAATCTTTTTTTCGGATTTCAGATCGGATAAATTCGAATTTGATTAACTAGTTCGGATTTTCGAGTCGGATTCGGATTTCAGATTCTGAAAATTTCGAGTTGTTCGGTTTAATCGGATATCCGATTAACCTGAACTAGCCCAAGTTGATATGGCCCTTGATCTTGATAGCCCAACTTTCTTTCTAAGTTCTACGTATGTTATAGCTTTGATCGTATATTCATATCATTCGACCGCCCATTCTTTCAAACCCTAGATCGAGTGTTGAGACTCTAAGCGACAAAGCAGACATCTTTATGCGAAGCAGGAGCTACATGCGACTGATCCTTCGGATTTCAGATTCTAGATCGTATATTCGATTCTCAGATGCATACACGAATTGAGGCTACACATTCTATCCATGTTTCATAATTTGATTTTGGGTATAAATCTGTATAATTTGTAATCTGATTTGTATATCTATCCATGTTTCATACTTCCAGATTCAATCCATCTTTCAGAATTTTATCCATGTTTCTTTTACTAATCTGATCTGCATCTATGTTCCACAATTTTATTTATGTTTCATATATCCATATTGTATCTTGGTCTCATTTACTAATCTGATTTGTATATTTCGATATTAGTTGTAAATTTGTAATGATACTGTTTTTGTCTTCAATCATCATAAATTGGGAAAACATTTATTTAGTTTGATCGAGTTGTTCGGATTGTTCGAGTTAATCAGATATATCCGAATTCGAACCGATTGTCAATTCGGATCAATTCGAATCAGATACGAAAAAATCAATTCGGATTCGGATCGGATTCGGATTTCGATTCTAAATTCTGAAATTTGAATAATCCGATTTGAATAAACCGA
>WOUH02022982.1:0-14289 GCA_009936405.2 Stevia rebaudiana
TAAATTAAAGTAATGAAAAACAAAATTTTTAAAAATTCATTGTTTTGAGGAGTTTTCTAAGTTTTCTCCATATTTAGAAGTTTTCTCATGATCCCTCCCCTATATATATATATATAAACTTTAGCGGCTTTTAAAAGCAACATAACCTAAGATAATTACAGAAGCGGCTTGGGTTCTACACATGTTTCGTTTGGGTTAACAAATAAAAATGATCAAAACCGGGTTTTGGTGAAATTGCGTTTTGAGGGGAGAAAGGAAGGATTTGGTTTGGTTTTGACTTGTTTCAAACCGGAGGGGTTGCAAATGAATTTCAAACCTACCGGTCGTTTTGGTTCCAAAATGGTTTTGGTTCAATGGTTCCTCTTTGTCATTTAAAACAAGAAGCAATCAAAACTTACGTGTATTGGCATAAAAACCAGCTACAAATGCTACAACACTTGAGCTGGCGATCACCTCCCATAAACCACCATAAATAATACTCTTCAAGATCTGTACAAGAACACGCCTGTAGTATTGTTCATCTGCGTTATAAACACCAAATATAACGTGAAAAACAACACTTTGAAAACTAATTTGACCCATTTATATAGTTCAGTTTCTAGTTGTTACCATTTGCACAATTAGCTACATTTGGACGATAACAAGCATATTCAAAAGAAGGGGCGCGAGACAGGCAGCCTGCAAAAGAAAAGGACAAAACTGTTAGAATGTGGTGAACTTACTAAATTTACAGAACTGGTAGATCGAGGCTCTACTATCTTTGACAACAACCATTAAGTTCTATAAAAAGGGAAGAATTTAAAAATACTTAAAGAAATTAACGTTCGTAAAAGCTATCCACTTGGACTTGTTATCAAAGTATCAAATCATTCAGACTCAACTGTTATGCCAGATATACATTATATGACTTCTACGAATTCGAAGACAATGTTTTGCTATTGTGAGACGTATGATAAGTAACATATATACCCTTACTAAGTACTCTAATAACATATATCCCCACTTTTAAAACATAATTACATATATTTGCATTTGAAATAAAATACCCAAATTACCCATCTCAAAATCTTCAAATCACCATATTAGACAACCAGTAATCAAAGATTAGAAAGCGCCGATTCATAATCCATCATCGACGTCTTCTCATCGTCGACTGCTCGAACTGACGACGAATTGCTCCTCCTCGACCTAATCTTCTCCATCCAAACCAGGTTAGATCGATTTTATACTCCTGTTGTATCCATGTCTGCTTGTTAGGTTCTTGTGTATATCGTTTTGTATATCCTTTTACTTCGACGGCTCCTTCATTAGTTTTCTAAATTGTTTATCCTTAAATTACATCATCTTCCCAATTGTCGTCTGCTATGCATCTAGTTCTAGTGTGGTTTGATAAATTTTTTTCAACAGCCTACTATGCATCTTTCGATTTTTTTTAATACCCAATATGCATCTTTATTACATTAAGATTAACTCTCGATGCACTTTTGTTTTTATAAGATTAACTGTGGCATTCGGCATGTGGTGGATAGGATTGTTGAATGCATGATTAATGACTTAGTTTTTTTTTTAATAAACTTAATTTTTCTACTCTTTTTATGGTCGATCTTCTTGTTACCGAATCTTTAACCCTAATAGTGATTTTTATACTAGACTTGCTGTGAATTTCTGATCTTGACTTCTTGTCATCCGTTTCTTCTTACTCATTGTTAACCTTTTTGATTTGTTTTTTAGATACAATTTGCTTTGCTTATTCATGTTATTTGTTGGTTTATTTGGTGAAAGCTTCACTGATTGGTTTGGTTTATTCATAAACTATTGTTGTGTGGTTCAAATAATTTTCAAAGAAAGGTTCATATATTGATATTTAACAAGGTGAAACAACTTATTGTTTGATGGTGGCTTCAAGGATCCAAAACAGCTTAAATTATATTGGTTTGTTGATTTTTTGGTTCATAATCAGTCATCAGAACTGTTTTGGTTCATAAATCATAATCATATTGTGGTTTTTTGATTAAATACAGGTTTGCAATGGGAGATAATAACTTTAATGTTTTAGAAAAGGACTCTTTTACACCAACATGGGCTATTAAGCGATTAAAGTTATCATAACGGACATTTGAAAATTCAGCTCCTCAATATTGTAGTTGTTTAAAACTTTGGATATTGTTTTTTTGTATTTGGATATGTAAATAAATCTCATACTTAATAAAAGGGTAAAATTGTCTTTTAATAATTTAATTTTAATGAAATGGTAAATATGTAATTGATGAGGTTTAGTAAGGGGATATATGTAATTAACAACCTTAGAAGGGGTATATACGTTAATAGCCCTAAGTAAATATATAATGCTTCAAATTAACTCTAGTCTCTAGAATTAGTGTACCGGAAACATGTGTGGTGAAATAATTAACTTTCTATACCAAATGGTGGAAGACTACGAATATTAGGAATTTGATTCAAGAGTTAAAACTGGTAGGGTCAAAATTAGAGAGTTTGGATCCGATAAATAAATGATTTTGGCTAAAACAATATAAACAAATATCGGCCCTTCATTTGGTTAATAAATACAATTGAAAAAAGAAAGAAAGGATAATGGTGGAAACTCACTTATTTACTTTTTAAAAATTTTCCCACATTATTATAAACAATCATAACTTTTTCATACGAAATTATTTTTTATAAAAAGTGCACCATAAAAACGAACGTTTTTTTTCTCTTTAATTTGAGTACTATTGTTGTATACTTTTTTTAAACTTAAAAAAAATCTAGTACAAATAAAATATTATAGTACAAACTAATATAATACAAAAAAGCTAGTTCTTTTTTTTTTTTTTTCTTAAGACGCTAAAGGAAAAAGTTTATAATACAATACATTTATATCTAGCTGTTTTGAGAATACAATACATGTATATCTAGTTGTTTTGAGAATATAGTACATGTATATATAGTTGTTTTGAAAATACAATACATGTACATTTAGTTGTTTTGAAGATACAGTACATGTATATCTATAATTTTGAAAATATAATACATATATAAATCTAGTTGTTTTGAAAATACAGTACGTGTAAAGTATATCTTGTTATTTAATAATACAGTACATGTAAATCTAGTTGTTTTGTAAATATAGTAGATGTATATATATTTTTTTGTACTAAACTTTTTGTTAGAGATTCTTTTGTATTATATCACCATACTAAATTTTTTTAAGTTTAAAAAAAGCATATCCCAATGGTACTTAAATTAAAGAGGAAAAAACGTTTGTTTTTATGGTACAAACTTTTAAAAAACTAATGTCGTATGAAAAAGCTATTAATGTTTCCAAAAAATGGGGGAAAATTTTAAAAAATCAACAAATGAGTTTTTACATAATGCAGTTTCCCTTGTATTTACTTTAAGTAAATGGATGCCCAAAATTTGTTCTTATTGTTTTTATGCAACATCTTCTTCCTATTTGATCCCTTCTTCAAAATTAGGGGTCTAATTGTGTAAATGAGCCGAGCCGAGCCCGAACTCGCTAAGACTCAAGATCGAATCGTTTTGATTTAAGGGGGCTCGAGCTCAGCTAGTTAGATTTTTGGTTCACAAGCTCGAGCTCGGCTCGACTCGTTTATTATTTAATTAATATATTTTGATTGTTAATTTTATCTATTTTGTATAATTAAACATTTTTATATATTTAACATAATATACATGGTTTAAGTTTTTTTCTAACAATATTATTTATATAAATTTATAGTAATTAAATTTATTAAAATGATATAAAGGAAAGGCCCGTTTAGGCTCGCGAGCCGGCTCGAACTCAGCATGTGAAGCTCGAGCTCTGCTCGATAAGTAAACGAGCCATATTTCATGGCTCGAGCTCAGGCTGGGGCTCGTTTAGGCTTGACTCGTTTGAGCTTTTTACCGATCCGATCTCGAGCTTTTCATGAGCCGGCTTGGCTTGTTTACACTCCTAGTCAAAATCGGTTAGTTAAAATTTTAAAAAGTAACATGCAAATAATAATTGAATAGTTAATTTCTTTCTTAAGTAAAGTTATATTTCTCAGTTTAGCCAAGTCATTAAAATAAAATTGTACTTATTCTACTCATTATGAGAATTATCTTTTTCATTTAACTAACAATTATGTTGATGTTTGCACTTATTTTTATCACAAACTAAATAAGCGACAAAATATATTGGACCATATAATTGCATAATTCAGGATAAAAATTAGATTTGTTGTCTCTTAAATCAAACACGAAGGATTGACAAAGTCTCAAGTAATAATCAACTCAATATAGATTCTTTAAAACCATTTAATACAATCACATGAATCATGAATATACATGTTCACGGTCTAGTTTTCCTAAGCAAAATCGTTAGTAACGTTTTGATTATTAAAAACTAAAACTGAACCGTTCGCAACAATTTGGTTCGTGTTTGATTTCACAGCTTTTTTATATTGTCTGAAAAGTTAAGTCTAATATCAAATTCTAATACTACCTTTACAGCAGCGAATGAAAACATTAAAAAACAAATAACAAATAATTCCAATTATACTTGAAAGGACAATTATGTTGATACAAAGTGATGTATGTAAAGATATGATCAAACACAACAAAAATCACCAACATAGAAGAATTACAGTAGTGAAAACGAGTTTATCCAAACAGTTTAAAGTGTATAAAAACCAAAAAGTGTTCAATCGAATGGTTTACTCCCGAATCACAAATGGTTTAATCAAACTTTCAAACGGTTTAATTGTTTAAATAATTGCAGATGGATTCAGAGTTAGAAGTCATGAGGGGCCATGCTTCAATGTGGGTTCAGACGTCGTAATTGTAGGGAGCTCTTGGGATTCAAGTAACGGTACGATTTGGTTAAAGAGTTCTTTTGACAAATTTTAGTCGTGTCAGGATTTCGGCTAAAAAAGAAGCATAAGTGAATTTTTTAACCAACTCGGAAGAAAGATCAACACTTAGGTCGTCTCACATTTTGGTTTTCTGATGGGAAAGAAGGAAGCACGCGTGTGCGACTTACGGGAGTTTCTCCTCTTGTGGACTTAAGGAGTAGTGCGTTCACGATGGGTCAAGTTGATTCAGGCAAAGTAACCAAACGTGAGAAAGAGTGTCTTGACAACCAACACGTGTTTATAATTTTGCGATTGACACTTTTTGTTTCCTGCACTTGAAGCTGTGAAGTTGCTAAATCAAGTCCAACGTGTTATGCATAACAGTTTTATGACTCCTAGAGCTATGAATGTGGTTATTGAAAGACTTAGTTTTTCTATTTTGATGTAAAATGTTTATTTTCAGTATTAAAAACCGATTTTCTTACCTTGATTGTGATTTATCTTTATAGTTGTTGCTTTTGTGAATTTGGTGGATAGTGAAGGTGTAAAACTTTAAACACGTCATTATCGTGTCTATGTAATTTTGTCAAAGATAAATATAAACTTTGTTAAAACCAAGAACCCATAGGGAGTTTTTCTCATTAATTGTTTTTTAATTCATAATCAAGTTGTTTACTTTTGCAAAGTGTTTTCCAAATCAAATCTAAATCAAATTTTCCTTTAAGTAAATTAAATTAATTAGTTAATAAATTAACACTTTCTATTGGTTCCGTCAGGAGACGACCTTACTCACCCTAGATACAATACTGGTGCTAAGTTTGTCATTTTTTCATTGTTTTTTATTATCCATCGACACCTTGATTACCAATGGTAGTTATGGGGGTTATATAAATACTAATTGTTTAACCTTTGGATAAGATATTGTTTTATGAGAATTCTTAACTTGAATTATGAGAAAATCATTATAACCGATTTCTTATAACTTTTTCACGAATTCTTGAACTAATTTTACAGAAGTTACATATTCGTTCTTGAACCTTTGTAGGTATTTCGGGGTACCATAAAATGATCTTAATCTGCAAGTGAAGATTACATGATTCAAAGGATTATTCAGGAAACTTCATATAAGAATTTGCAACATAAGGGCCTAGACGACTTAACAATTTAATTTACGTTATTTGGGGTATAATAGATTTAAATGAAATTCATAGTAACAAAATTTTCCTTTTAAAAAAAGTGTTAGGTCATGTTGTGAGGGGTGCACATGTGACTTTGGTTTCTGCACATTTATCACTAAAGATTAGTAAAAAACGACATTTATAAGGACTTTGAGCTCTTCATTTGTTTTTTCTGGTCTATAGACTATACCTCGTTCATATTCAATATTGTTGGTGATATATTCATGATCCGAAGCAACAGATGGACAAACAGCACTGAAAGAAGAATTTCGACATATGCCTGCAAAATAAGTATAGAACTTAGAACTTACATCAGCGAAGCGAAGCTAGAAACTTTAAGAGGGGGTGATATATACTAACTAAATGAAATTTTAACATAAATTTCTTTTTGGTAAATATAATGGGGGTGTTTGGGATTGTATATTTAACTCTAAAAGTGCTTTTTGTCAAATAATTTTGCTTATTGACTTATAATATTTTCAAAGTAGCTTTTTAAAGTGTTTGGATTAGCTTTTATACTAGGAAAAATTAGTAAGTCAGTATTTTGTTTTCTTAAAAGTATTAAACTTACATATAAGAGCATTCTTAAATTTAAAATAATTTTAAAGTTGTGGGTGGCGGTGGGTGGTGCTGGAGGGTGGTGGTTGGTGGTGGTGGCGGTGGTACAAGGCAGCAACAATGGTGGATGGTGGCAGTGGTGATGAACAATTTAATAAACAGGAATATTTCATGATTAAATACAATAACATTTAATAGTAAGCACGTGTGATTAACAATCGTAGCCATGCCGGTGTTTCCGTCACCGGTTGGGGTGTGACATTAGCGGGTACATAGGTTTTATTGGCGGTTTAGCAAAGAAAAGGGCTATTAATGCGGTCGATTTGATACGTCTTTTTCCCAAACTATGTGACCCCACAAAGTGAGCTTCTCTTGCTTTGATCATGTATGGGTATTGCCAAACTTTTATTTGGCTTGAGGACGTGTCAACGTGTCAACCCATACAATTGGAGGAGGCGACAATGTTCTTTGAACAATGGATTGTGTGGGGTAATTGAGGACATGGTAGTTGTGGAGGTCCTTTCTTTGGAGACTTCCAACGACAACTTGCTTTCTTACCTATTAGGTTAGGGGGTTTGGGGTTGTATTCAGCGGTGGAGGCTTCATATTATGCATTTGTGGCATCGAGGGTCTAATAGTGGGTGCTACATGACCATATGTTACGAGATAGTGGAATATGTGGTATGGATTATGATTATGTTTATGCTTTAACTTGTCTTCGTGGTACGATTCCAAACTCTAACTTCAGCGGTTTACTAACAAGGAAACCTCCCCCCCCCTAAAACCCAACATGCATTGGCGAGTGCCCTTTTAAGTACAATTTTCCAACCCATGAAACTATGCTTACTGTTAGAACAACCTTTTTTTAGTGTCTACGAGCACCACATGCTCAAGATTTCCCTATAGATGGGCTAAGCCAACTTATGTCGCCGATGGAGTACCCTACTATCCTAAGGTATCATCTCATGATTCCCTTATTCCTAGTCGATGACATATGCTGATTATCGAAAGACATGTTTGGACTCCTTTGGGGAGCATGCAATACATTGTAGGGAGCTCTTGGGATTCAAGTAATGGTACGATTTGGTTAAAGAGTTCTTTTGACAAATTTTAGTCGTGTCGGGATTTCGGCTAAAAAAGAAGCATAAGTGAATTTCTTAACCAACTCATTGGAAGAAAGATCAACACTTAGATCGGCTGACATTTTGATTTTCTGATGGGAAAGAACGAAGCACGCGTGTGCGACTTACGGGAGTTTCTCCTCTTGTGGACTTAAGGAGTAGTGCGTTCACGATGGGTCAAGCTGCTTCAGGAAAAGTAACCAAACATGAGAAAGAGTGTCTTGACAACCAACACGTGTTTATAATTTTGCGATTGACACTTTTCGTTTCCTGCGCTTGAGGCTGTGAAGTTGCTAAATCGAGTCCAACGTGTTATGCATTGCAGTTTTATGACCCATAGAGCTATGAATGTGGAAAGACTTAGTTTTTCTATCCAAAAAGATTAGTAGCATAGCTAGTTGTCTGTTTAGCTTCTATTCTAATGTAAAAAGTTTATATTTCAATATTAAGAATTTATTTTCTTATATTGATTGTGATTTATCTTTATAATTGAGTTCCTTTTGTGAATTTGGTGGATAGTAAAGGTGCAAAACTTTAAACGTGTCATTATCATGTCTATGTGATTTTGTCAAAGATAAATAGAAATTTTGTTGAAACCAAGAACCCATAGGGAGTTTTTCTTATTATTATTTTTTTTCATTCATAATCAAGTTGTTTGCTTTTGCAAAGTGTTTTCCAAATTAAATCTAAATCGAATTTTCCTATAAGTAAATTTAATTAATTAGTTAACAAATTTACACTTTCCATTGGTTTCGTCAGGAGATGACCTTACTCACCCAAGATACAATATTGGTGCTAGGTTTGTCATTTTTTCATTGTTTTTTATTGACCCTTGACACGCACCTGGATTACCAATGGTAGTTATGGGGGTTATATAAATACTAACCGTTTGACCCCTAGATAAGATATTGTTTTGTGAGAATTCTTAAATTGAATATGAGAAAAGCATTATAACCGATTTCTTAAAAAAATTTCACGAATTCTTGTACTAATTTTACACAAGTTACAAATTCGTTTTTGAACCTTTCTAGGTATTTTGGGGTACCATAAAATGATCTTAATCTGAAAGTGAAGATTACATGATTCAAAGGATTATTCAGGAAACTTCATATAAGAATTTGCAACATAAGGGCCTAGACGGCTTAACAATTTAATTTACGTTATAGATTTAAATGAAATTCACAGTATCAATTTTTTCTTTAAAAAATAGTGTTGGGTCATGTTGTGAGGGTGCACATGTGACTTGGTTTTTGCATATTCATCACTAAAAATTAGTAAAAAACGACATTTATAAGGACTTTGAACTCTTCATTTGGTTTTTCTGGTCTATAGATTATACCTCGTTCATATTCAATATTGTTGGTGATATCTTCATGATCCGAAGCAACAGATGGACAAACTGGACCGAAAGAAGATTTTCGACATATGCCTGCAAAATAAGTATAGAACTTAGAACTTACATCAGCGAAGCTAGAAACTATAAGAGGGGGTGAGTATATCTATATCTATACTACTTTATAATACATATTGGATGAGTTAACCCATGAATTTTAAGAGATTAAGAGATATACAATAGTATAAAGCAGGATGTACAAGAGAATATTGCATGTTTTAAGATTTTTAGAGTATCCGGTGGGTCGGGTATTAGAAACTCAAGAAGCGGGATTTCAAAATGATAAAGGGTCTCGACTTCCATTTTGAATTTTGAAACACCACAGAGAACGAGATCTGGAGAGAAAGGAGCAGGTTCGTAGTGGTGGTGGTTCAGCGATGAAAGAGATCATTAACGGCAACATCGACATCTTCGATGGCAACCTGCGACCCAATCGGTTTCTTGCCACAAACCCTTGAATCAAAGAAGAAGAAGTTTGCTGATGCCGATTCAAGTAATTCATTCAAGGTAATCTTTGTTAATCTTTGTAATTTTATATCTGACTTCGTTCATCATCATCATCTTCTGATTCTTCACTTCATGGTCTTAGGTTTTTCTTTTTTGTGTCATCGATTCATTGCAGGTAAGTGATGGCCGCCGATAAAGAAACCATCACCAACGGCAGTGGGGTGGTGATCGACTATTGAACGCAAAAAACTCCGGTTACTTTTCTGATTTGTTTCATATGTAATTTTTTGATATATTTTTGAGTTCTTGATTGCAATTTTGTGCTTAGATCCCTAAATTCTGACTGATATGTTGTAGGATCTGGAAGAATAGGTCATTTAGTTGCTAGAGCGTATTTCAAAGAGATCATATCGAGCTTGTAGCCTCTAAAGGTCAGTTTATCTCCACTGATTTTGTTTGAGTTTGATGCAGGGACTACGGTTTATATGGTTTAATTGGTATATATGAGTTTGATGCAGAGGCTACGGTTTACATCGATTACCACAATGAATTTTTACTCTTTTTCTGTTGACTTTCGCTAACTATGATTTTACTATCTACGTTTATGTATTCAAATTCCAGTGTCATATGTTTTTATTAGGTTTTCTTCATCTATTTACTTCTTTCACAATGTACATAGGTCTTTATTAGTTTATGATATGTTGAAAGGTTTGTTATATTTCATTTCTTTCTTACACTGCTTCAATTTTGATATGAGGAATTAATGGTAATTTGTTGGTTTTCAGGTTTCAGGGAAACCGACTTAAATGGTAGTGAACCAAGTGATTTTTCATTCAGCTGGTAATTTTGTTAATCTTGATTCTATCCCAAGATGGATTCACCAGACCCGTAGATCTAATCAACAATATGAACGTGTTCGAAAACAGGAAAGTGTGGATCAATGATTATTCTTATAAAAACATGGGTAGGATCTTGGATCAAACGATTACTATTGCCCAGATTGGAAAGCAAAGTTTAATTTTAGTTGTCGGATTCAGAAGCTTGTCAGCCTAAAAGCAGGTGCTCAAGAGATAAATTAAATAATTAGTGGATTTATGAAAATGATGAATGTCATTTGCGACCTTTAATCAATTATTTATGTGTTTGTTTTGCAAGTTATTTTGACTATACACAACACAAGTTTTATATTTCTGCTTTTTTTAATTATATTTCTCAACATGATTCTTGACTTTATGCTTTTTTTTTTTTTTTTTAATTGTGTTGTTTGACTTTCTGCTTACTATATTCTTTTTCAGGGTTGGATTGGTGTTCTGTGGTAAACAATCTCCTGGAGGACATAATGTTGTGTGGGGACTTCATGAAGCTCTCAAAATTCACAACCGTAAAAGTGTTTTGCTTGGATTTTTAGGTATATATTTTATCTTTTTCTATGTTATTTTCCATTTGTGGGATTAATTTTTGGTTTTACTTTTGATATTTAATCTTAAGATTTGTGTTATGCGATGTTTCCCTCAGGTTAACTCTCAACTCATCAATAATGTCTGCACATGTGCTCTTTCTGCTGAAAAGGTACATATTTTCATTTAAAGTAAAAATTGGTTGTCATTATCTTTTTTAATAAATTAAAATCTTGATGGTTTTCGTTTTTGTAGTATTACTATTTTATCCGGCTCATGGGTAGGAAAGCATCTCATGTTGCTGTGGAATGCACACTTCAGTCGCATCCTAACATGGTACACTTTCATTTCCTTCCATAATAATTTCTTTTTTTTTTAATTTTTTATTTTTAATTATTATTCATGGATTAAAACTTTAATACTTAATTATATATGCTATCCTTGCTGAAGAAGTTGCTGCTTCAAAGGTTACCATTTTTGACATAACCAAACAGATTTGTGATGCCGTGCAAGCCAGGGCAGAGCAAGGTGTGTTTTTCGTAACAGCTTAAATAAAAATGTTAGTAGTTTGTCACCACTTTATAACTGGTTTTCCATTTTATAACTGATTTTTTTTGTTGTGAAGTTCATAGTTTGTCACCACTTCATTATTTATTTTGCCAAGAAAGGCATATATTGATTGAATTGGGTTGTTTTTTTTTATGAATCGGTGGAATTGGATTGTTATAATTATAACTTATGACCAATGGTTATTAATTTGATTGTTTGTATTCTTTTTCTTGTTTTAGCTGCCCCTGCCCAGTTTGACTTTTGACCCATTTAGAGATGCTTAATCTCTTTATAGTGATTGATGAACTAATAGAAATGAGTACGACGTTGAAGATAGTCGTCGCCGCCGCATCGCGCGGGTATCTTACTAGTACATATATATATATATATTAGTGTTACCTTGGTCTAATAATATCAGTGCCAGAAATAACAACAGATGATGCCCTTCCATGATACGCAATGGGAAGATGGAACCTGAAAAGTCATAGATTTCAGAACAATAAACCGAAGGAGTATAAATGTATAAGCAATATGCAAGTATGTTTGTATGTGTTATCCTAAAAAGAATAAAGTTTGTAGTTTGTATATACACACATCTAACTGTCATACCAATTGGGATTCACTGGGTTCTCTGGACCCCTGAATATGGTCCCACAATTCTTAGCATGATGCTGTGATGAAAAGAAGTCGGTGTAATCCCCTATAGCAATAGGAAGAAGCATTTCTACCTCATCCTGAAGCATTATACATTAATAAGATTTAAATACTTGATACAACACAGAGTTACAAAATTTGTTTCCACATATTTCTCTTACCATAGGTAAAAGTGCCTTCTGCCTTAAGCTTGCATTGTTTTGTAAAGCTGGTTCAGTAGCTACATCGGGAAATAACATCGTAAAGTTGAACAAAAATACTTGACATTTGAATTTTATTAAATAAGTTAATCCTCATTGCATTTTACAGATAACAGAGAAGATTTAACGATTCATATATGCAAGTTAACAGATTTCGAGGCATAACGCACATGATAATAGCTTTTGAAGTGTAGCACGAGCTTCCTTCCATGCTGGTCTTCCTAGTTCCAGAAACTTGTTAAGGTTTGGCTGCATTTAAAATTTAAAGAAAATGTTAAAAATAATGTTTCTACTTCATTTCTACAGTGTTTATAACGTTTGTTGTCACAATGACACTGCAATCAATATAAGACATAAGCTCAACACTATCTATCCATGAGGCTGGAAATAGCTGAATATTTGGCAAGCTATGATTACTTATAAGGATATTTTCCAAATAAAAGAATGTAAATATATGAAATGTGTTTCAGCAACATAGATTGAAAATTTGAATCTCAAATTGCTATGAAAATACACAACCAATGTTGCTACCTGATTGAAGTTAACCTAAAAGAGCAGGAGCATGATTCTCCTTTAACAATTGTTTTTCACAACTCTGCAACAAAATTTCCTACAAGTGGTTGATATTCTGGAAAAATATCACACTCTCAGTTTTATCACTTAGCTCATCTTCAACAATTGCTCTCAAGCTAAAGTTCAACTTAATCCAGTAAGTAAATGAGAATACAATATTTCACTAATCACTCCACGAGCACTTGTCAAACACAGTAATCCAATTTGAAACTATTATCTGCTAACAAATTGCTAACTAAAATCCTCAAATAGGAAATGAAAACGCCTAATATTCACAATCTGACGGCATGTCAACTGTGAGTATATTCCACAACTTTAATCACACACTCAACTGCTATTATACGGATTCGATGCGTCAAAATCAGATAACTTATACGAACTTTGATTGTAAAAAGTAACAGTTTAACATGAAACAGCTGGTAATTAAACTGAAAAAAAATGCGTACACCGTATTCGATAGTACGATACCTGCTAACTCAGAAACATATAACTAACAGAAATACGAAAACAAAACCTGATGGAAGCAATCGGATTTGGAGAGAAATGGACCGTCAAACAAATTCGCAGAATGAATCGCCGAGAGATCGAGAACGTAATCTCCGATTGCAACTCCGGGCCTTGGAGCGGTAGTAGCTCCTCCGACATGCTTGAAAACACCGTAGGGAAGGTTATGTATGGAGAAGTGCGAGTCAGATTTAACTTCAACGAAAGCCTTCAACGCCATAGTTGATCGGACGGAAGATCACTTCACCGGCGAACTAACTCCGATGAAAACAGATGCAACACGGAACAGAAGTACAATAGAAAAATGATCAGAACAAGGCTACTTCAACGAGTATCAGTATAAACTATAAAGTAATAACAACCAACAATGCCCCCCCACGTGTTACCGATATATAATGTACCTAACCATTTTTTTAGATTGAAAAAAAAGTAAAAAACAAAAGCCATTTGGCATGATGTAAGGGTACACGGAGTCGAGTGCGGGTTCGGCGATCGGCAAGTGTTGCCGAGCGGCAACACCGCCGCCGGTGCATCGGCTTCGGCTTCAATTGTTTCTTCGGCGACCATTTGCCGTTTCGGCTTGTGGGATTTTCGACCGTTGGAGCGCAAATATATCCGTTAAATTGTGCCGTTGCACACTTAAACAAAAAAAAAAATTTTTAACCAACCTATAAATACCCTTCTATTCATAATCAAAAAACACACCATTCTTTCTCTTAAATTACAATTTCTTTCTCTCAAATTACAATTTCTTTCTCTCAAATTACAATATGGATTCTCAAAAAAACTCAAACTCAAAAGGGAAAAAAGTTTCCAAACCTAGAGGCGGGTCAAGCAAAAATCCGTCGACCCCTAACCCGTCAAACCAACAAGCGTATAC
>WOUH02023093.1:0-14272 GCA_009936405.2 Stevia rebaudiana
AAAAATAAAAAATAAAAAATTGTAACATATGTTACAAAAAGTGAGTTTTCTCAACTCGAAAGGGTTTTCATTATATCCATCCCCTCACCATATATTTGAGAATAGATTGTATATATATGTAACAAATAAACTAATCTAAAACTACATATTAAGACCTATCAAAGGGTGCTTATCTGAATGATACCGTTTTTTTTAAAGTGTCACTTCCTAAAACAAGTTAATGAGTTAATTACAGTTTACCTCTTTGTGGTTTTGCTAATTCATCAGTTTCACTTCATAAGTTTAATATTATATTTACAATTTTGAAAAATATAATAGTTTCACTCTATTATACTAACATCACCCATCTTTTGGTAAACCTTTTTAAGATATGACCAAATTACCCCTTAACTTTCTTTTACATTTACCATTCATAGATTTGTAATTTTTTTGGGTTTCACTCCAAATGCATTACATACTTTTAACTTTAATTTATATTGTTTTAAATATAACACATTAAGCATAAAAGGTATATAAAAGGTATAATAGAAGCAATAGGGGACAATTGACAAGAGAGTAGCATAACCGCTTGACATGAAAAGGTTTTGGTTCTAGAAATCTTAGCTTTTCGTGTTATACACTTATACTTGCGCTCCAAGGTTTTGGTTCTGGAAATCTTACCTTTTCGTGTTATACACTTATACTTGCGCTCCAAGTTATATAAAATATATTTTGGTTGGCTAGCAAAGGGCTTGTAGACAAAAATATCTTAGTGCACACGTCAACAATGATGCATATTTAATTGCCCTTAGAAGAGTGTATATTGGTCGTTGATTAATTTTTGAGTCATGCTTATTAATTTTTGAGTTTCATGTTGATGTTAGTATCAATTCAAATCATTTTCCTAAAGATTTTATTATTATCCTGCTCTCCATCAAAATATATATTTTGTATTGACATCATGATATTTAGTATGTTCTCTTTCACAAAATAAAGAGGCATTGACGTTAGAGGTGCTCAAAATGGTCTTTTTAAGAATAAGTTTTGGTTCGGGTATTTGATCGATTTTGCACGGTACCTAACCGATTTTTGGCCAGATAGAGTGAAACCAACAATTATTCATAGAAGCTATAATCGCCCCGGAACCCTCGGTTCAAGTAGGGTCGGTGTAACACCCCAAATCTCAATATAACAATTATAACCACGAGAAATAGAAATTAAAGTGTGAATATAGCTTAAACGAGCTATACGAGTGGCATAGTCTCAATCTTATGTCTATAGACTAAGATGACTTACATTGAAATCTTTTACTAACATTAACTATTATAAGATATACTAATTAATAACAATAAAATATATTATATTCGACCATGCTTTGTTTCTAATGAAACTTAGGTCAAAACATAGAGAACGATGAGTACGTTTTGACGACATATTCAGATCTTTTAAAAAGATTATAGTTTAAAAGTTATAAGAGAAAAACAAAAAACGAGCTAAATAAATTATAGTATTTTATAATAATAAATAATAATAATAATAATAATAATAATAATAATAATAATAATAATTATAATGATAATAAGATGATAATAAGGAGACTATCTGGTATGGGTTGTGAGTGGGGCACTGGTGACTCATGCCCCAAACACCGCCCCGCGGTCCTGTGAGTAGGGCGTGGATACTCACCCCGTGGCTTGAGTCATGGGCATTGCCCTATGTTTCTTTTTTTTTTTTTTCAACCAATCACATTATTCCAGATTACCCTCATATCAATCAAAAAACATCACATCAACATCCTACTTTTTACTCACTCAAACCCCTACTCACCTGTGCATTTGCACCATTCCACTGACTCAGTTTTTACTCACTCGGACGCACCACATAGTCGAACAATGGTCTAGGAACGTGCACGTGTGCTGATGAATTTTATGATTACACTCGTAAGGAATATCAAAATCTGGGTAATTTTAATTAGTTTAGTTTCATACGAAGATATATTAGAAGAAATATGTTGGATATTATATCTTAAAATAAACGACTCATTGAGTCGGTCTAAAACCGACAAACTTACAAAGCCTGGATTCTATATATTTCACTTCTAACTTCACGAATTTATTTCACAATTCTCTCAAAAGTAATTGACGACGTTATATTTAGGTATGCTTTATCGTATTTTAATTCCTTTTAATTTAGTTTATAAATTCGTAAATATTGGGGATGGGGCTTTGTGTCATAGCCAAGTAGGCGTTAGGTGACTTGACCCTAGTTTAGGTATGGACTTCGCACCCATGCCTAAACTAGATAGAGTTATCTAAAGTCAACCACGGTGATGATCGACTAGCTAAGTACCTCGCACAGTTATTGACGATAGTCTTAGATTGTCTTGGTCCTAATCTGTGACAAAGTATTAAGGACCACAGCTAGCCTATTTTATTTTATTTTATGTATAACTGAATATAATTACCTTTCCTTAGTTATCTTATATAAAGTTAGTTGTACATGTTTCCTTATTTTCCTCCTAGCCTAGCTATAGCATCACGGTCATATATATATCATATATGTAATTCCCTTTCATTATTTAATCGAACAATTACATTGAAATCTTGCTCTCTCTATATGGTATCAGAGACTGGTACAACCACACCCATCCATTCTCAACCTTCTTCCCCTAAACGTTCATCGATGGTTGATGATCTAATCAACTCCTCTTTTTACATGCAAAGCGTTAAAACAACTCACCAAAACACCCACCCAAACCATCACTGATTACATGCAAAGCGTTAAAACCGTAGTGGACGAACTCGCCGTTCTTGGGAAGAAACTTGACCAAGAAGATGTGATTGATGCAGTTTTGAATGGGCTTGATCATTCGGCTTACAAATCTATCCTAGACGCGGTCCATGCGCGAGACTCACCAATCTCCTTCAATGAACTTCATGAGAAATTGATCAACCATGAGCTCTCAATCGCGCAACAGGTTATCACAAACAATATTCACCAACCAGCCACGGCATTTTATGCTCAAAACCGGACAACAAATAAGTCTTGGACCCTCGGAACAACAACAGTATCGGCTTATTGCCTACACCTTCACAACCCAATGGATTCCTTAAGCCCAATAACGGAACACGCCCCTTCCTCAGAAAATGTCAGTGGTGTTCACAAAAGGGACATTCCTTAAACAAATGTTCAGTATTTAAAGGGCTCTATCCTACTATTTCCATTCCTATACCTAACAAATCCTTGCAGGTAAGGAACACACAAGTGCATATGATGCATCAAAACAATGTTCAGTTGTCATCCAATGCTCCTTGGTTATTCGACAGCGGAGCAAGCTACCTTGCAACATTTTTTGGCCCTTTGCATTTACAACCGCCGCATACCTCATAAATCGTCTTCCGACTTCCACTCTTAGAAACCTTTCTCCCTTTCAATTTCTTTATCAAAAACAACCAAATTACACAAAACTCAAAAGTTTTGGTTGTTTATGCTATTCTTGGCTACGTCCATATTCTCCTCATAAACTTCATCCTCGTTCTATACCTTTCATTTTTGTTGGTTATTCTCCAACACAAAGCGCCTATTACACATACGACCCTAAATCCTCAAAAATATACACCTCTCGACACGTCATATTTATTGAAGATGATTTTCCCTTTCAAGAACTCACTAATAACTCCTCGTCCACATCACCCATTGATCCCACCAATTGGTTGCCACTTTTTGTTCTCATTTCTCCTCCTAATTTACCTACAATCCCACCGTCACACTCCAGCCCCACTATCTCGGCCCAAATGCAAAGTTCTAGCCCCACCACATCTTTCCAAAACTCCCCTACACCAACTAATTCAATAAGCCCAACTTCTTATGATCCGACCGACCCACCTACTGCCACTAATATCACCGACTCCACCAATTCACATATTGATCCCTCCTCTCCTACCATTAACCAACCTACTTCACGACTTGCTACTCGCTCAAACCCAAAACCAAACACCCGCTACTACAACTCTGATTTTCAACTCTACACCGCCTCAGCTTCCACCCCAAATGAACCCAACACTATCACCCATGCTCTCAAACAACCTTCAAGGCGCAAAGCTATGCAAGATGAATATGATGCTCTTGAACGAAACCAAACCTGGTCACTTGTTCCGTCTTATCAAGTTCCAAACATTGTGGGATGCAAGTGGGTTTATCGCACAAAATATAAACCGATGGTTCCATCGATCGCCTAAAAGCGCGGTAGTCGCTAAAGGTTTTCATCAACGACCCGGCATCGAATATGATGACACTTTTAGCCCTGTTATCAAACCTGCCACCCTCCGTCTAGTCCTCTCCATTGCTGTCTCTCGCAAATGGGAACTTCGTCAACTAAACATCAACAATGCCTTTTTGCAAGGCACACTCAATGAGGATGTTTATATGTCCCAACCCATCGGTTTTGTTAATCCTTCCTTTCTGCACCATGTTTGCAAACTAAACAAAGCAATATATGGTATTCGTCAAGCATCTCGTGCTTGGTATGATGAACTTAAATCTTATCTCATTTCTATCGGATTTAAGCTCACAATCTCTGACTCCTCCCTTTTTATACTCAACACTTCTTCCTACCCAATATTTGTCCTTATTTATGTTGATGACATAATAATTACCGGTCCATCACCTTCTCATCTTACTAGCTTTATTAACCTCCTTGCCACAAAATTCTCCTTAAAAGTCCTCGGTCCTCTTTCCTACTTCTTAGGTGTCGAGGTTGTTCCTCAACCAAATGGCATCTTACTTTCTCAAAAGAATTATTCCTCAACCAAATGGCATCTTACTTTCTCAAAAGAATTATATCCTCGACATCCTTCACAGAGCCAATATGAGTGATTGTAAACCAATATCTACACCGATTACTAGCACGGAACCTCTCTTATTAAACGACGTAACTCTTCATCCTTCACCTACAGAATACCACACACTAGTGTGAGCTTTACAATACTTGTCTCTCACAAGACCGGATATATCATTTACTGTTAACCGTTTATCCCAGTTCATGCATGCTCCTACCTCACTTCATTGGATTGCACTCAAACGGTTATTACATTATCTTCACGGCACTATACATCATGGTATCCTTTTCCGGACTAACTCACCGCTTGACTTACATGCATTTGCTGATGTTGATTGGGCAGGAGACAAGGATAACTATCGAAGTACCACCGGTTACATTGTCTACCTTGGCTCCAACCCTGTTTCATGGAGCTCTAAACGCCAAACCACCCTTGCCCGAAGCTCCATCGAAGATGAATTTAGGGTAGTAGCATCCACCATCACTGAAGTGCGATGGTTAACATCTTTACTGTTGGAGCTTGGTTTTCGATCACATGCAACTCCCACCATTTATTGTGACAACCTAAGTGCAACGACTTACTCTGCAAATCCGGTTTTTCACTCCCGAATAAAGCATCTTGCATTTGACTTTCAATTTATTCGTGAAAAAGTTAATGAAGGTTCTCTTCGAGTTATACACATTGCTGGTGATGATCAACTAGCGGATGCTCTTACAAAACCTTTGTTAAGGGCACTTAAGGCCACGATTCCATTTTCTACTATCCAAGATTGGTCTCATCTCCGGATCGCCCATCTTGCGGGGGCATAATAAGGACCGCAGCTAGCCTATTCTATTTTATGTATAATTGAATATAATTATCTTTCCCTAGTCATATATATTAGCTGTCATCTTGTATAAAGTTAGCTGTACATGTTTCATTATTTTCCTCCTAGCCTAGCCATAGCATCACGGTCATATATATATATAATTCCCTTTCATTATTTAATCGAACAATTACATTGAAATCTTGCTCTCTCTATACAAAGTTCTTATCAGTTGTAATAACGCACAAAGCCAAGGTGAGTTATCATGATTGTTTTCAAAACTTTGATATATAATTGTCTTGGGGTAATAAATGAAATGGTGTAACGGGACATGCATTGTTGGTAGGAGATGTGAGAACGCGTATAGCCTAATAAAACACGCTCATACGTATAACAACAACCTAGTAAGAGGCCCTCATGTGTATGTGCATGTTTAAAAAGCCGGGTAATCATTACATGGAAATTAATGCTATAAAAAAAATAGTTAATGAACTCACCCACATTAGCAAATGTCTTTTTAAGTATGTATCAAAGGTGGCCCTGTTGGAAAATACTATGACTACCTGGCGACAGGCAACATCAAGTTTGGAGATTGCAGATATACTCTAGTGCTTTGACTTAGAGACACTATTAGAATCTACAAAATTGGGAGTTGTTATAAAATATGATGCGTTCTCGCTGACTAAGTCTGTACCAATTGTTCTATAACACCCAGACATTTGGTGGAGTGTTATAGTCGGTTCTGGTTCGGATAGGAACCGATGGTTCCAGTCTAGAACCGGTTTTTTTAAACACATCTAATTGATGTAGCTTATCTAGATCGACTTCATACTAGAAATGAATAATATTTAATTAAAAACACCTTATTGTCATCATATTAAGATTAGTTTTGATTATGTTAGATACTATGGCATAGCTTAGTTTTGATCAAAAAATAAAATAAACGTTCATACATCATATGTTAGTTTACTTAGAAAGTAACTTTTTTTCATTATATTATATAATACTTCTTTGTAAGATTAATTGTTTGAATCATAATCTCGTGAGAGCTACATACCCAACGCAACCTACAATTCACATGTTCACATTGATTCTTTTTTTTTTTAATTGCAATTTGTTCTACCAAATCCGTTAATATCACCCAACCTTTATTCTCTAAGATTTAAACTTTTACTACTTTTATAAAAACAAATACGATGCCAATAGATCATTTGCTCAATTCACTTGATTCGCTTAATTAAAAGTGTATTAAGATAGTCCTTGATTTATTTAGTACTTCATGATTAAAAAATGAATATAAACAAATAGATGTCTTTTCTTTACCAAAAAGAAAAAAAGAATATACATAAAAAAGTATCAGTGGCCTCTGCGTAGCATCCACGTCCATGAAAATCATTTTATAAACGAAAACTAATAATAAATAGTGGCAAAATCGTCAACATGATAGACATTAGGGGTACATTTGTCAACTAAAAAGCAACCAAGGGGTAGAATAGTCAACTAAAAAAGAAACGAGGGGTATAATAGTCAAGATAAAGCACCAAAAGTAGGGTAAAATCTGCCTATCAATACACATCTCAAATCACATACTCAACATTCCTCAACTCCACGGCCACTACGAGGAGTTTGAGAAAACCCTAAAAAAGCCTCCTAAAAATCTCTCAGCTTTTGCTTCTAAATCTTTCAATCAATCTTCAATCTTCAAATCAGGTGCTGTAGATCATTAATTTCAGTCTGATTTAATCTTTTGTTTCAGTTTGTTGCGATTCCTCGATCTGATTTTGTGTTTATTCGTCAAATACCTGTATGTTTTGTCGATCTGAGTTTTGTGTATGTGTAGATCGGTGTTCGTGATCTATCTGTATGGATGATATACTGATATAGTGATTTAGTCTGTCTTTTTGTTTTGTTTTGCTAGCGATGATTTTGGAGATTTTTAAAGCTTACCGTAATCTGTCATTAAGTCGATATTTAAATCGACGGTTGATCTAATTTGTATGGATGTATGGATAACCTGAAGATTAGATGTGATGTCGGTTTGTGATACTTGATGATTAAGTTGTGGATTTCGGTTACTAAAGAGAGGTTTAGTTATGAATTTTCGTAAGGACTGTTGGAAGTTAATTTTGATTGATTCAGTTAGTTAATTAGTTGATTTGTTTGTTTATGGTTAGGAAAAAAGTTTAGGTTGGTATAAATAGAGGTGTAGGTTCATTGTATTACGTGTGTTTTTTGTTTTTAATAAATTCTTATAGGCAAGACTGGTTGTTTCCAAATTATTGGTGTGCTTTTGTGTTTTTAGAACGATTCTGGTCTACAGGTGGACACTCTGATCTTTAAAAAGCATGTAGGCTTAAATAAACATATGAATCTTGCAAAAATTATGATATTTTTTAGTTTGCTTATACTAATTATTAGTTTTAATAAACACATATATGCTCGCTTACACACACATGCTTATATATGTGTGTATTGTTCTAATTAATTTTTTTAGGTATGTTACATTTCACTTTAATCTCTTGTATAAGTGTTCTAGTAATTTTTTGCTTGTTTATGAGAAAAGTTTGGTAGTATGAGTTTTAAGTGATTTTGGATATTATTTTATAGATCTTTAAATGTGTTTTTGTTAATTGTTGGTTTGTTTTTTGCAGTCATGGCAGGCGCAGCACCAGAAGGTTCTCAGTTTGATACTCGTCATTTCGATACGAAAATGAATGAGTTGTAAGTTTGACACATGTGTGTTTATTATTAGTGTATATATAATAGCTATCTTAGATGTTAATAATTTTAGTTTTCAAAGAACTTTTTTTTTACATGTTTAATGACTTACGTTTATTGATACTGCAGGCTTTCTACTGATGGACAAGATTTCTTTACATCATATGATGAGGTTTATGATAGCTTTGATTCTATGGGTTTGCAAGAAAACTTATTAAGAGGCATCTATGCATACGGTTAGTACATAAAGTGTGTTTTATATAATATATATATATATATATATATATATGTGTGTGTGTGTTTGTGTGACTCTGTGTGTGTTTGTGTGACTCTGTGTGTTTGAAGGATTCACTTGAGAACTTTAAATATTTATTTTAGAAATGTGAGGTTTTTTAATCCATGATTAGATTTATCTAAATAGAGTTTTTTTGTTTACACGTGTAAAGTAATTTCTCAGAGTTTTCACAAAAAAACTGATAACTTCTAATTTTGTGGGAGTTGTGAAAACTTATTTTAACACGTTTAACATAGTTCTATGTTTTTACACATGTAATAATGTATAAAAACATGGTTTTTACAGCTTTCAAAAACTAACAAGAGTTCTCATCTTTTATAGTTAAATATCTATATATAATATATTGTAATTATTTTATGAACTTTTTAGATTTTCTCAATATTTGGATTGATATTTCTAGGTTTTGAAAAGCCATCAGCAATTCAACAAAGGGGAATAGTCCCATTCACCAAGGGTCTAGATGTAATTCAACAAGCTCAATCCGGAACCGGAAAGACCGCAACCTTTTGTTCCGGAATCCTCCAACAACTCGACTACGGTGTGGTCGAGTGTCAGGCGTTGGTTCTGGCTCCAACTCGTGAACTCGCACAACAAATTGAAAAAGTCATGCGGGCCCTTGGTGACTATCTTGGTGTCAAGGTCCATGCTTGCGTTGGTGGGACCAGTGTTCGCGAGGACCAACGCATTCTTTCAGCTGGGGTCCATGTGGTTGTTGGTACACCTGGACGCGTGTTTGATATGCTTAGAAGACAGTCATTGCGTGCTGATAATATTAAGATGTTTGTTTTGGATGAAGCTGATGAAATGCTTTCAAGAGGATTCAAAGATCAGGTCTTTTCTTCACCCTTTATGCTATTTTGGTTTTTTGTTTTTTGATTTTTTTATATTTTCATTTTTTCATGAAGGTTTACTTTTTTACCCAAAGATTAATGTTAGGATTATAATTACATGATAATAAACTGAATATTGTGAGTTTGTGACTTTTTGTTTGCATTATTTAGTTTGTAGTGTTTGGATGAAACCATCTTGATAATGATTATCTAATTATTTAGGGGTAATAAAATTTTTACTAGCTTCAACAAAAAAATGTGATTGGATTATGGATTAAAAAGTGTAAGATTTATTCACCATCTTTATTTTTTTACTGACACTTTATTGCTGGTAACATGAGCAAGAAATAGAGAGAATTTTGGAACCGGTCAATGATTTTTGTTAAAAAGTATTGTTTTTAAAGGATTTATAAGAACTACACATAGCTGATGAAAATTATTGTATCTGAAAATTTTATACCACACTATATAAAATTGCTTTTTTGGTCTTTTTTTTTTATATATCTTTAATACATCGAATTTTTAGAACACCCAAACTTGTTCTTGATTATTGTAATTTTAAGCAATTGTTAGCTTTTAAACACTATTACATCCTAACTCATTACAAGTTTACAACCAAGTATTAGATTTTCAATTTTTATTATATTTTAATGCATAATCATTTAAATTCACACACATCTAAGCATCATAAATTATTGTTAAATAAATTCTTGTGTCTTAACATAAAGATTCATGTAATCATGTTAAAATACTTTATTTTTTTATTATTTTGACTTTTTTTTGTATTTTTCTTCAGATTTATGATATCTTCCAGCTGTTGCCTTCAAAGGTTCAAGTTGGAGTGTTTTCTGCAACCATGCCACCTGAAGCTTTAGAAATCACAAGAAAGTTCATGAACAAACCCGTAAGAATCCTCGTGAAACGTGATGAATTAACTTTAGAAGGTATCAAACAATTTTATGTCAATGTCGAAAAAGAAGAATGGAAACTCGAAACCCTATGCGACCTTTACGAAACTTTAGCAATCACACAAAGTGTCATTTTCGTCAACACCCGACGAAAAGTCGACTGGTTAACCGACAAAATGCGTAGCCGTGACCACACGGTCTCCGCCACCCACGGTGACATGGACCAAAACACCCGTGACATCATCATGCGCGAGTTCCGATCAGGTTCATCGCGTGTGTTAATCACCACCGATCTTTTGGCTCGTGGGATTGATGTCCAACAAGTCTCACTTGTCATCAATTACGATCTTCCAACACAACCCGAAAACTATCTTCATCGTATTGGTCGAAGTGGTCGGTTTGGAAGAAAAGGTGTTGCGATTAATTTTGTGACGGTTGATGATGAACGGATGCTTGCGGATATTCAGAAGTTTTATAATGTGATGGTTGAAGAATTACCATCCAATGTTGCTGATCTTATTTAGAAAAGATTATGGGATGTTGGGTGTGTTTAATTACGAAGGTTGAAAGTTAGATGGTGTTTTTTTTGTTGAAATCTATCGGTTTTGGTTGTTTAAGTTTATTGTGATTGTTAAATGACTTGGTGTTATGAGATATTTGGAACTTATATTTATGTACCTTGAAGTTTCTTTTGTCCCTGATTTGTTTATTATTTCATATTTTGCAGAATTATAATGTGGGAAAGTTTTGTTTTATATATTATGGATACTAGCTTATAACAGATGTGCAACACGTGTTAACCGATGTGCAACACGTGTGGTTCATAACAAAAGTATAATAAAAATCTTCTGACCAATAAGCTAATAATTTATCTCATGTAGGAAAAAATATTACATTAAAATTCATAAAACTCATTTTTTTTTTACAAATCTCTAAATATTCTTTGTATTATACATTTGTTGTTTGATTAATAATTTTACCAGTAATTGTACCGTCTACACTATTTACTTTTAATAATTCCTCAAACAATTGTCCATGAGTAAACAAGTTTTTTAAATACAAACCGACTTTTGATAATGTGGATGAACAAAAGTTAAAACATTTACATAATTCAAAGAAATGAATGAGAGTTCATAATCGAAAAGACTTGGTGGTGCATTGATCTCGTTTAATACCTTTCATTTTCAAACCCAGTTCATTTTCAAATGATGAAAATAATCTAGTTCCTCCGTCTTTATCAATCTCAAAAGGGTGTTATTAAAAATTCACGTTCAAAAGTCAGTATTTAAAACACTTATTTTAACTTTCACTTATACATGTATATACTTGTAGGTCAATGGTAACAAAAGAGCAACCACGAGCAATGTTGATGCCCGTGGAATCATAATATTTCTTCTTAATAACTGGCATGTTTGGCTGGTTTACAGAATGACATGTTTATAAAACTAACTTGTTTGACTAATTCGACCCAGTTAATAAAATATAATTGTTTGTATCTATAATAAAATTGAACCGTTTGACACATGCAATATAATTAACAGTTTGACATATTGAGCGAATTTGACTAAAAACATAATATATATTTAAAATTTTGTATTTTGTAATACTATTATGCAACTCCAAAGAAGAAATATACCATATGAAATACATAATCCAAGATACAACTTTTTACACACAAAAGCTCCAAAGATATACACTAAAAACGTTACACTTAATTGTCCATATCTCCAAGCTTTGTATATTATAAAAACTATATCCAATTTAGACCCATTTCTATCTTGAACTTGTGAAAGAAAACTCCCAACCGTAGAGATATCTATCATTCTTGTTTTCTCAACATCCTTTACATATTATATTTTACAAAGGGAATAGAGGTTACTTCCAACAAAGATCCATAAAGATGATTCTTGTAAACAAACTATATACATATTATATCACTCACGGTCAATGACTCGTGACTCCATGGGTGCTTGGCCTATAAATCATCCCTTACACATGGTAGAAACTATTTGACTAATATTATTCATAGTCTTTATATTATTGAGGAGATAAACGAAATATAAGTTTGAATATAAAAGAGAGATTCAAAATAATATAATTGATAATCTCTATATAATTGAAAAGATGATTGAAATATGAGCTTGAATATAAATGAGGGATTCTAAATGTAATTAACTATCATATGAAATACGAGTCTTGATGCTAATATTAGCTAATGTTAAAGGGTGCAGTGTTGTTTTGGATGTTAAGCACCGATATGGACTTCAAGTAGTGTCTCCTCAGCATCACTATCATTTTGTTAATCAACTGAAATAATGAATAGCTAAATGAATCCAATTAAATAAAAGCTAATGATAATGAATAGCTAAATGAATTCAATAAAATAAAAGCTAATGATTTGTGTGAGGCAAGAAAATATAACATGTTAGATCTAATATGAATTTGACATTTGAAGTAGATGGAACAATAATTGATAAATAGATTTTAGATTTTACGTTTGAAATGATAAAGGGTTAAAAATAATTAAAACAACCTATAATGTTGTAAATGTTACCTGGTTTGAAATGATTTGGTATATTACTTTCCCCATGCTATAATCCATAAATATATGAGAAAGTAAGAAATTTGATGAATTTTAAGATGATAAGACTGTATAAATTATGATATAAACATATAAGCGGTTTAAATTTTTAGAACTGGTTTCACCTAAACATCTTGATTAATTGATTTAAGATATTACCCTTAAATTGATATAGTGCCTTAGCTTCCCGTACCTGTACAGAAATGTCGACTTTACAATTCATGTTATCCAAGATCTTTGGTTAGTTGTCACAAAAAGCTCCTATTTTCAATCTTCATCATCGCATTTTGTCAGTTTAAAGATACGTTCAACTTTTATGCACGATTGACTCGACCCCGCTAAAACCTGCTCTTTTTAACCTTAACTAATATTGTCACTTTACAAGTAACTTTTGGTTTTTAAGGCGAAGAAATGATCAAATTACATTAGTATTTGAAGGAATAGAGACGGGTTGAATCTAATAGGCTTAATAGCAAAATTTCACATGGCCTTAAAAAAGCATAACTCCACCAACGGTTAAACAGAAAACATAGAGTTAAAACAAAATAATTAGAAAAAATAGTTCATGATTAGCTTTTTGACCAATTAATGAAAACAAAAAAATGGAGAATTTAGAACCTGATCCTAGCAAGTCCTCAAGTATTTCAAAATCTAGGCTACTTAGGAAGAGGTAAGTTGCAGAACGCATATATGTGATAAAAATTAGAGTTGCATTTATCAAGTAGAAATTGGTTCATTAACTTCAATGAATATTGCAACTGTTTAAAATATTTTAATGGCTGAATATATAATCTTTATCTGTATTTTCATGATACTGTTCTAATTAAAGGGTCCTTTTTGAAATGAGTTTTATACTCATGAAAATGATGTTACAACTCAGCCATACTTAAAATGAAACCCTATGGGTCAGTCATTGTCACATGCCATTTGCTGAATCAAACCCAAAACAGACAAATGGAATCAAAGATCATTTAAAGTTGTTTTGTAAACACCCATGTGTAAAGAAAAAAAATTTGTGATAGCATATGCCTATATTGCCGGTATCTAAAAAAATTTAGCTTCACAAATGATATATTCATACCACACGAACATGATGGAGGAGCTTCTTTGGACTGTCTTTTTCAAGAGCATTATGAGTTCTTTGTTGCATATATGTTATCTCAAAAAAGGAATATTCAAGAAAAAACAGTTAAAATATCAACCGGAACACATTAATTAGAATACTATATGCAAGCCTACTTAAAAAAGAGAAGTTCATTTCCCTTTTTGTCTCAGCCAATTTCAAAATGCTTGAATTTCTGCACAAAATCACTCTAGA
>WOUH02023103.1:0-14270 GCA_009936405.2 Stevia rebaudiana
TAATGACTCTTAATCTTGATGTTTAATCTATGGAATTTTATTAGTAAATCATGAGCTTATGAACAGTCTGTACACAACACGCGCTTCGTCGCGCCCCGGCGTTAATTCCGCCTCCGGCCGAGGTGTGACACCCGAGTACTCCCAACTCCATAGTCGACCGACCTAGGAGCGTCTAGCGACTTTTGCAACCTTGACCAAAACTGATGGTTCAGTTATAAAGCTGTAAATGAACCGAACGTTCAATGAATAGTTCATAAACCGTTTGTCAAAAGTTTTTTGCATTTGTTCGTTAAATAAACGAACAAGCATGAACACAAAATTTCGTTTATTTAGTTAAATGAACGAACATGAACAAATGTTGCGTTCGTTCGTTTGTGTTCGTAAATGTTTGGTAAAGTATTCGTTTACATTCGTTTGTTTATGTATATTCATTAAATGTACTTTATGTTTATCATTCTAATGCTATAACATTTAAACTAGAAAACTAGTTAGTTATAACTTGTATTTTGTAAAAACTTAGATAGTGTTTGGTATGCATGAATATATGCTAAAATTAAAAGAGCCATTATATTGGAATAAACATGTTTACTTACACTTAGGAATGATTAGACCCATGGCCCGAACTATGAGTCGACACATAACCCAAACCATGACCCGACCCACAACTCAAACAATGAACTGCATCACAACCTCACACATGACCTCATAGGTGACACAAGGCGAGGGGCCTGGCACTTCAAATAGCATGAGGCGAGGGGGTACATCAGGGGCGCGCCTTAGGTGCGCTTTTTGTACACTGGTTGGATTTATGTTGTTTGGTGTTGTACAATAGGCTTTATATGTTGTAATATACTAATATATATTATTTCCATCTTAAACCACATATAAAGCTTATTTATGTCTAGATTATAGGCAAATGATTATGAAAATATACTACATTAGTATTTCATATATTTCATCGTGTACGAAAAGCGTTACGCTTCGCGCATCACGCCTTGGTTTTAGACCATGTCGCCTCACGCTTTTTTAAACCAAGCCCACTACCCGATACATGATCCAATCCATGACTGTACCCATGATTTGAGCATATAACCTACCCATGGCCTGAACCGTGAGTTGACACACGACACGCGAACCACGACCTGATCCATGATCCAAACAATGACCCGAACCATGACAAGAACCATGACCCGATCCATGTGTTGTAATTCATTCCTTCTTCTTTTCATGTCTATGGAACAACATGAAGTAATGATAAATTTCATTACCACTTGTAACCAAAATGATAATGATAATTGTAATGATCCATTTCATTACTTTGTTAATTCCGTTATGTTGTCTATTTCACATCCTTATTCAACTATTCAAGTGCATATTCCTGCATTCTTGAATCTAAATTAACAACATTTAACATATCTAACATTACTCACATATTCGAATACACTTGCCTGTACAGCAAGCACACAACGATGAAACACAAAATCAAACTAGAACAAAAAAAAAAAAAAAGCAAAGACCAAGAAGAAATGAGCAAAGCTAGAATTAGACTAAAGGCTAATACTAATAGTGATGCTATCAAAGACAACAGGCCGTATGCTGCCTTTTATTACTTAGTGTTTGATTACTAGTAAATAGGAGCTTGTATCTATAGATTAGCCCTAATTTACTACAAAATGCAGCAAATACGCAAACGATGAAGATAATCGGAAGAACCCTTACTGTTTATCTCGTCATCGTCGCTCGAACTCTCCTCATCGGCTTCATCATCATCGTCGCTATACCCACTCTCCTCTTCTTCACAAACCCCGTCAGAAAACTTCAGGTCACTGGCGGTTTTCCTTTTCCGTTTACCAGACCTATCGTCTCCGTCGTCGTTCCGTTTCCTCGATTTGAGACCATCGCCAGTTTCTTTGCCATCTGCCATTTTTCCTCTGCTTTTTTTTTTAATCTGTGAGTAACGTACGGGTATATTTAAGGGCTAAAATTATTATTATCAAAGTATTCACATTTGGATTTTTATAAAATACTAGCTGGTTACGAAAAAAATATTATTAAAAGGTTACGAAAAAAATATTATCTTATATTGTGTCAAGTTGGATTCAAAAGAAACAAAAATTATGAAAGTTTCAAACACAAATTTCATCCAAATGTATAAACCAATTTACAAATCTGTAAATATTTTTTTATACACAACGTTAAAAGATATATTTGTACTTTTAACATCTTTATTTAATATTAATAATGTAACTCCACCTCTACTTTTTAACTCTAGAAAATGCTATGTACAACTATTCATGCGAGAAAAAAAGGGGTCTTTCAGATATATACCAACTCTTGAAAGAGATTGATCTTGGCTTTTAATAAATGACATAACAAAACAAATTTATAGTGGATTAATGTACATAATCATTTCAAAATTTATACAAATATTATTATTTAGCAGAAGTTAGATATTGAATACAAATGTATCAAAAAATATACAAATATGTAAAAGTTTCCTTGTATATAATATATTTTATAACCCGTGTGGTACACAGGTTGAGGTCAAAAGAGGAATGAGGAGTTAACCGCTTATGAGGTTTATATACTTGGGTCATGTTCGGATCTGAATGTATATACAGGTCCATGTTTTTTTGGATGTCTTTTTAAACCTTAGTTTTGGAATGCGACGTGGATATCTCCTCAACAGGCAATGCCACATAGGTAATCATGGCTCAAGCCTTGTCATGTGGTTTACAAAACCTTACTTTATTATAATTTTAAGATAACTTATTAGCTGCTCATACATATATTCACTAGCTTACAAACTCGTGTATTACACTACATAACCAACACTAAATTTTTTCAAATTTAAAGACGAAAATTGTTAACACTTGAAATGTTAGAAACGGTTTTTGTTACTGGTGGATTGAAACTGTTAAACATTGCAAATCTCATGAGTGAAAAGAGCAATTTACTTTTTAAAAATATAAGATAAATAGTTACTTAAATAATAACAAATTTAATTGATATTAAAATATAAATCTATTTTAGTATTTAAGTTCAAATAAAAAAATATAGAAAAATTCAAAAATTACGGTGTTGTCATGCGACATTATTTGGAATTAAGTCTTAACTTTTTTTTGTCCATAAACCAATAACAGAAATTTTTAAGACTTGAAACGTTAGAGACGAAAATTGTTAAAGACGAACTGAAACTGTTAAACATTGCAAACTTCAGGGTTGACAATTGTAATTTATTCTTTTAAATATATAGATAAATACTTAGATAATAACAAATTTAATTGATTTGAAATTATATCTATTTTAGAATTTAAGATAACTGAAAAAAATTATTGTGTTGTCTTGTAACATTTATGTTACTCGTTTAATATAGATAGGCAGATTCCAAAACTCAAGGTTGAAAATTGGAATTTTTTCTTCTAAAATATATAGATAAATACTTAAATAGATAATAATAAATTTAATTGATTTTGAAATTTACATCTATTTTAAACTTAAGATAAAAAAACTATATATAAAAATTCAAATAACTATTGTGTTGATATGTAGCAATAATGTTACTCTTTAATTAGAGGTAGATGTGAGTGAGTTTTTTATATTATAGAGATTGGTTGAAAATGGTTATGAGTAGAGAGATATAAAGAAATTAATGAAACCAGTAAATATATAAAAGCGTTGTTCATTAAAGAAAATTGGAGAGCTAAAAAGTTAATGATAAAGGTAAAAGAAGTATTATTTAATTTAATAGGAGAGAGAAAAGGTAGTGATAAGGTTTAAAAAAATATTATTAATTGAATATGAGATAGAAAATATAGTGGTTTTTAATGAGTTATAAAGATAAAGAAGAAGATTCAAATGTGAATGCTCTTACTATTATTTTCGAAAAACAAATTTAAGTGCTTAAGTTATTTGATTCGTACTTTCTGATTTTTTACTTTTTATTTCTACTTTTTATTTCTACTTTAAAGTTCAGACTTCATTCGTCAAGGATTATGCTTAACATGGTTGTACAATTTTTTTACCTTTTTTGTGTTAAATAATCATCCAGGGGCGGGGATGCCTTACAAAGAATGTCCAATACTTCGACTCTCCCAAACCTGGGTTTTTGGAGCTGCATTTGTGTCCGCGACGCATTTGGTTTGAACCAATTTGGATCCGAAACCCGTTTTTGCACCCTCCCATGCGCTGGTAGGACCTATGGTAAAACACATCAAAAGATCTTGAAACACATTATGAGGTTTATCCTTAATTATAAACCAACCATTTTGTGTTCACCCCACCAATGTGGGACAAGGTGAAACCCACATATGCAACATTTTATTCACACACATATTTCTAACATTATATATTGGTTTTAAAATTAGGATTTGTTTATATTACAAAAGCTTCACGGTTAAAATATAGAGTAGATGTAGTTAAACAAAAAGAACGCATATTATAAAATTTATGATTTATTTCTAATTCTTGATGCCTAGACTTATTGTACATTTAAATGTATGATTATTTGATTGTACGTAAAGCTTATTTGATTGTACGTAAAGCTATTTTGATGGTACCTAAAGTTTTCTTTTTTTGTATTTATTCATTTAAAAGCAGTTGAAAAAAATCAGTTATTTATGTGTTATATATCTTAACATGTTCCTTGCATTATACGTGTTTTTATATATAGTCGACTCGCGTACGAAAAATGTGGCACTTTATCGCCTCGCGCTTTATCATCTCACGTCTTGGTTTTTTGACCCTGTACGGGGAAAAAAATTGAATACCCCTAAACCAAAGTTCTAGATCCGCCACTAAAAACAACCCAAACATACAATAACGGAAATGCTTAATTAGCTAGGCTAAGCATCTTTAGGACATATCTAATGGATGTCTCAAAACTTTAGGATATCTTTCATTAGTTCATTCACGTTTCTCTGTCAAAGCTCACTCTTTTCTCTGAAATAGTTTGTCCACAAGCATTCGTTTCCATAGACAAAACTAAGCAACTCTCTATCTCTCTCCCCGTCACCCAAGCAATGCAGACTTTAATGCCACCTAAGCCATGGACTCCCTCCAAATACGCCTTTGCGGGTGGTATTATATCAATAGCATGCTATGTACTACTTTGGATTAGGGTTGTTTACGAGCCGAACCGAGCCTGCCATGGCTCTAACTCGTCTCTATTATAAACTGAGCTGGCTCGGCTCGAATTCCAATCCGAGCCTAATATGTGAGCTATAACTCGGCTTTGTTTTAAACCGAGCCCGCTAGGCTCGGTTCGTTTTGGCTCTATTTAAAAAGGGAAATTTAGTATGCCTGCAAATTTTAAGTTCAACATACGTCATATTAGTATCTCACAAAACAAGTCTATGAAAGGGACACAAAAAAGTCATAACGTTCAACAATACCATAAATATGTTTGATATTCAAAAATCACAAAATAAGTTCAAACTTCATTTGCGTCCAAATTAACTCGTAGTAAGTAGCATCATCCAAATCAACCCACATGAGAAACGAACTGCCGACTACGGAGTGGAGAACCGATTGATGACCAAATGATGGAAATGAATTTAGGGTTTTAAAAAGGTTATATGTTAATAATAAAAATATTTATTTATAAGGGCTTCAAGTTTGGTTAATGGTTATGGGTATCTAAATCTATTTATAATAATATAAAAACTAGAACTTATATTAATTTAAACGAGCCGAGCTACGAGCCGAACCTACGATTTGAGCTACGAGCTGAGCCTGCCTTGGCTCTAACTCGGCTCGGCTCGGTTACAAATGAGCTTTATTCGAGTCGAGCTTTTTCAATTCGAAGCTTTTTCTGAGCGAGCTCCAAGCTTTTTGGACAGCCCGACTTTGGATTGAGACAACAAAGAATGATAGTAAAGAGGAACAGAAGAATAAAGGAGAGATTGAATTTGAGACAATTTTTAAAATTCCATTCATAATCTAAACAAAAGACGCACACCTGTTGATTCCTATAGCCTTGAATGAAAGCAAGAACTAGTTGACCCATTATAATGCAGCTAAATCCATTTAACACACAAACAAAATGACTGACATGCACAAGAACTAATGGCTTGATAACAACTCATGACCCATGAACTAATGATTCAATAAATACTAAATGGATGTGGCACACATCATAGCGAACCTCTACCGTGTTTACATATTCTGTTTCAGAATATAAATAATTTTACCTTCAATGTTAAAAAGAAACACAATATGATTAGCTTTCACCTTGACTCACGGGTAGTGATGTTGATTGATCACTAGTTACTTCGCTTAACCCAAAATGACAAAGTATATACATAATTGATCAATGTTAGTTTTGATCGACCAAAGTGATTCTAAAATAGGAAAATTTATAAGTGTAGTTTTTACCGGCTAAATGTATAGTAGAAAATTATCACTTAACTTTTAGAATTCCTCAAATTACGCCATGTTTGCGTTGCGCGCATATAATGTATATATGTGTGGACTCTCGTGAGGTAAAAGTAAAATTGCACTAGTTTTAACGTTATTTTACTTATTTTCGTGAAAATAACATTAAAAGCATTGGGATGACGATTAATCAGGCACCATGAGTCGGGGGTCTCTTTCGGAGCAGCCTCTCTATTCCTACGGGATAGGGGTAAGGCTTGTCTTCATCTTACCCCCTCAGACCCTACCTTTAGGTAGGATATACTGAGTACGATGATGATGATGATTTTAGAATTCCTCAAATGTCCCCTTTAATATGCGTCCGCCGATAAATAAGGATGCTTTGCTCACAAAGTATAGGCGCCCCATGTGGTGATTGAAGTAAAGATAAAATTCATCTCATTTTGTATGGTTTGCAGCCATAAGAGCACACGGAGTCGTCCCGTGTCTCCCTACTCTTCCCCGCTTCCACGTCAGCAGCACATCAGATTTCCTCGGTATTTCCCACTTTTCCTCACTTTTTCCCACTTTCTCCATTTCCTCATTCCCCCCTTTTATTTCTTCCCACACTTTCGGCTTCATCCGGGAAGTACACCCCGAAATTCTATATCCCAAAATGGGGGGATAGTATTCCCGTCCGGCCCTGTACGGCCCACTCTTTCCCGACCTCCACTCCGTGAGCTCTAATAAACACGATAAAACTCTAGCGAAATGCTATATGAGTGTTTGCTTTGGGATTGATTGAGCAAGGTTTTTCAAGTTTTACTATGTGATGCTCATGCCTAACAATACCCAACTAACGAGAGAATCAGGTAAAGCACGACCACAAGAATCAGGTCACTAACCTCTAAGGAAAACCGGTCTTAGTATTATTATAATTATTATCCTCACAATAACCGACTAACCTAGAGAATCAGGTAAAGCATGATCACAAGCAACCAGGTCAGTGACCTCTAAGGAAAACAGCTCTTAGTATTATTATTATGAGTCCCCCACACTAACCGACTAACCTAAAGAAACAGGTAAAGCGAAGCCGCAAGCAACATGGTTGGTGGCCTATAAGGAAAACCGACATTAGTAGGGTTTGAACTTGAGACATCTACGTTATTTCTCCTCTACTTAAGCCACTACACCACTTTTCCTCCACTTAAATCACTACACCAGTTCCTTACAACTAATCTTTATTATTCTGAAACCTAGTAATCGGTAATTCGGTATATTGGAGACTGGTGATTGGTGAAATCTTGATGATTAACCACCACCGTCTATTAGTCTATTACCGCTCTATTTTATTCTTGCTTATTATACAGACGTACATGGTGAAATATCCTGCAGGCAAAATTATATTAATCATAAGATCAAAATTCAAAACATTAAATCAAATTAACCACTACACCATAAACTAGCAGTTGCAAGTTCGGTTCACCATCTGCATTAAGCCTCCTTTTATTAAAAATTCTTACCGCATGAAAATCATCAACCAAATTGATCTAACAAACACCCAAATAATAAAACTGTACAATTAAGAAACAAATGAATTGTTTAGCTTTATAGAGAATCATATCATTTAATTTGGGTTCAAATCGTTGTGACAGTTCAAAACCAGTAGCAATATATCCTGCATAAAAGTTGTTTGGAAGATTCAAATGACCTTAAGAAAATACTCAGATCAGTTCAGGTTCTTCAATCCAAACCTGAAACCATCTGTTATGTGCAGTTTCAGTCAGTCAAAGGTTGAGTATAACTTTAATCCTTAATTCTTAAGAAATAAATGGATTTAACTTCAATGTTTAAATTTAAGGCATTCAAAAGAGTAAATAGTTGTAGCTTCCAACTAACTCAAAGTCTCAAATACTTGTAGCAAACAAGTTCACAGAAAAAGCTGAGTACAACAAACATACAAACAACAAGGTAAGATAGTCTTTTTGTAAATATAACTGGTTCATAAGATAATGCAAGCTTCCAACAAATCCAATACCTTCATCACTCCTTCTCTGGTCTTGTAAAAAGATGGAGAGTTGATTCAGTATCGATGCAGTATTCAGCAAGCGTACGATCGTCCACTAGAACTTTATTTTTAAAGACGAGTCTCTGATTGCATGGGACATGATGTTGCTTATTGAAGATCTTGAGTTTCACCATATAGATGGTGTCTGTGGGGTTAACTTCCAAAGTCATGGTCTTTCCTTCATGGATCTTGATGAATACTTGCATGACTGGCCTTGAAATAGGCACAAGAGTGAGTGTGGATTCCGCCGTGATGTTATAGGCAACAAGGTTAGGATTATCTTGTAGAACTTGGTTGTTAAAGATGAGTTTTTGATTGCATTGCGGATAACCTTCCGCATCGAGGATCTTGGTTTTCACACTGTGTATAGTGTCTGATGGTTTTACTTCCAGAGTCAAAATCTTTCCTGTGACGATCTTGATGAATATTTTCATAATTCCCCTTGATATAGGCACAAGTGTTAGTGTGGATCCCCTTTTGATGTTATACTCACTAAGAGTATCGTTGTTGTGGAGGACGGTTTCATCAAAGATCAACTCATGTTCCTCACAAGGAATATTAAGCTTATGATTACGTATGTAATCTTGGATCTTGGCTTTTACGATATTTACGTTGTCTAAGGCTTTGACATCCTGAGGAAAGTTTATTCCGGTGAGGGTCTCGATGAATATCCCCATGAAACCACTTGATGCATGCATTAATGTCGGTGTCGACTCCATTTTGATGTTATTGAAACCACTTGATGCATGCATTAATGTCGGTGTGGACTCCATTTTGATGTTACTGAAACCACTTGATGAATGCATTAATGTTGGTGATGACTCCTTTTTGATGTTATTGACACCACTTGATGCATGCCTTAATGTCACTGTGGACTCCTTTTTGATGTTATTGGAACCACTTGATGCATGCCTTGATGTCACTTTAGACTCCTTTTTGATGTTATTGGAACCACTTGATGCATGCCTTAATGTCAGTGTGGACTCCTTTTTTATGTTATAATCGGCAAGAGTATTGGTATTTTTGAGAATCATTTCATTGAACACCAATTCTTGTTGTTCACAACATATATGTATCTTGTCTTGGATCATGGATTTTATGTTATGGATGGCGTACGAAGGTTTGACCCTCTCAACAAGAGTCTCACCGGTGATGCAGTTGATGATTATCTTCATGAACCCCCTTGTTTTGCGTATTAGTGTGAGGGTTGATCTACCATTGATGTAGAAGTCGAAAAGGGTGTCTTCATCTCTGAGAACCATTTTGTTAAAGATCAACACCTGCTCATCAACATAGATACCTATGTCATCAAAGATCTTCGTTTTCACAGAGGCAATACTGTCTGTGGGCTTGACATCAAAACGATGGATTATCCTTCCTTCGAGGTTCTTGATTGATATGGTTATAAAAACGCTCGCTTTACGCACAAGTTTGAGGGTGGAGTCATTGATGAGCAAGTTGGCAAGAGTCTTTATGTCGTCGAGAACCATTCCGTTAAGGATCAGTTCTTGTTGAGAAATGGGTATACCTTCCTCAGTATGGATCTTGAGTTTGATGCTACCAATGGTGTCAGAGTCTTCGACTTTAAGGGATATGATTTTTCCAGTAGCGGTTTCGACTACTATACGTATAGAAGGAAAACAAAGAAAATGTCAACATTACATATGCATTTGAAGTCAAATGAATACTTATTTAATTCAAAGTTAACATGGATTGCTTGCATCACAAATCTTAACATATCTAACATCACATATTTAAACGGGCATTCTCAAATACGACTTGTAACTTCACAAACAAAAAAAAGCTTAGAACATCAATTAATGTCAAGAAATAAATATTGAAAGACAAGTAAATTGAACCACATGAAAACAACCTATAAATGAGCTTAAAAAGGAACAAACATAGATATCATATCATAATAGTGATGCAATGAAAGACACCATGGATTACAATTAGTTCTTTGTGTTTGGTTACGATACTGATATATCCCTAGTAATAAAACATGTATCACTCAAGCTAAAATACATTTATTTAGTTAATATGGATGTGAAATGATATGTTTAGTTAATAAGGATGTGAAATGATTGACCCGAACCAAGTTTTTCTTCTAAACAAGATTTAAAAACCCAAAACTCAAACAAATCACATATAACAATATAATTAGCCCTAAAACAACAAAAGTTAGCTGATATGCAAACAAATAAACACCATGATTCGAATAATCATTACTATTTACCTCCCCATCGCTGAAAACATCAAAATCTGATAGATCACATATAAGTAGTCCTAACTAAAACAACAAAGCTTAGCGTATATGCAAACAATTATTGACGATGATCGAACTAATCATTATTTCTTATCTCCCCATTGCAAAAACATCAAAATCTAATGGATCAAATAAAATTAGCCCTAAAACAACATAACTTGGCAGATATGAAAGCAATTAATGACGCTGATCGGAGCAATCGTTATAATTTATCTCCTGGTTGCTAAAAACATCAAAATTAAAAAGATTACATATAGAAAAACAAAACTTAATTAGCAGATATGCCAGCAATGATGATGATGATTAGAAGAATCCTTACTGTTTATCTTTCCATTGTTTAAAACACTTGGTTTACACACAAGTTTAAGAGTGCAGTCATTGATGAGCATGTTGGCAAGAGTCTTGATGTCTTGAAGAACCAATCCGTTGTAAATCAGTTCCTGTCGGTCAAACGGAATACATTTCACAGTTTGAATCATGAGTTTGATGCTACCGATCGTGTCTGAACCTTTAACTTTTAGCATTATGAAGTCTCCGATTGCAGTCTCAACTAATATACGTGTAGAAGAAGTAACAAAGAAAATCTTAACATTAGATATGCATTTGAACTCAAATGATTGGTTATTTATTATCAAAGTTAAGATGGATTGCATCACAAAACTTAACATATCTAACATCAATATTCAAATGTGATTCCTCTATAGGACACGTAAGTTCACGAATAAAACTGCTTACTATAAGTTATTTATTTCTTGGGAATATATTGAAGTTTTAAGCTGTTTAATTCGTGAAGTTTCCTCCAAAATATACGTTTAACTAATAGAGACGAGGGAAAATTAGTTTAAAATAATAACAGGAATTGAACTGACGTTTCCTCCAAAATATACGTTTAATTACTAGAGACGCGGGAAAATTAGTTAAAATCATAACAGGAATTGAACCGACGTTTCCTCCAAAATATACGTTTAATTATTAGAGACGCGGGAAAATTAGTTTAAAATCATAACAGGAATTAAACCGACGTTTCCTCCAAAATATACGTTTAATTAATAGAGACAAAATATACGTTTAATTAATAGAGACGCGGGAAAATTAGTATAATATCATAACAGGAATTGAACCAATGTTTCCTCCAAAATATACGTTTAATTAATAGAGACGCGGGAAAATTAGTTTAAAATCATAATTAACAGGAATTGAACCGACGTTTCCTCCAAAATATACATATAACTAATAGAGACGCGGGAAAATTAGTTTAAAATCTTAACAGGAATCGAACCGAGGTTTCCTCCAAAAAAAAAAAGATTTAGAAACCTGAGATTCTTATAAATCACAAACGATTAGCCTTGAAACAGCAAAACTTAGCTTATAAGCAAACAATGACGACGATCGAAAAAACCGTTACCGTTTATTCCTACATATATGCCAAGAATAAAGCATAAAGATTGAATTCAATTGAAAAAAATAAACACAAAATCAAACATATAATTTCCCTTATTTCTTAGTGTTTGGATTGTAGCTATATGTTTAGTTTATCGACATGCAGCTTATGCGTTTAGCTAATCGTCATGCATAATGGATTAGCCCTAATTAAAACAACAAAGCTAGCAACGACGATGATCGGAAGATACGTTACGCTTATCTCCCCATTGTTAGAAACATAAAAAATCGATTAGAACACATATAATTAGCTGTAAAACAACAAAAATTAGCAGATTCGTCACGTATAACAATGATCGGAAGAGTTGAAACTGTTAATTCTCGTCATCGTTAAAACTTTAAAACGTAAAATATCGAATCGATCAGTCTGAAGTACTAAAACAGCAAAATTCAGCAGATATGAGAACAATGACGATGATCGGAAAAATCCTTACTTTTTATCTGATCATTGTTGACAACCTCAACATCAGTTGACGCGTTCTCCTCGACTTCAGAATCAGCGTTGAAAAGATCAAGAAAACTAGTGATTTTTCTCTTCTGATTACCAGACCTGTTGTCTCCGTCGCCGTTGCGTTTCCTTGAAGAACTTCCATTGTCGGCCATTTTTCCTCTGGTTTCGATAATATTTAGGAGAGTGAGCAAGATTACGAGGGTTTTGCTTTAATTCTTGAGGTTCCGTTTCAAAAAGAAATTGCTGGTCGGTTTGAGAAGGGAAATGATATCTAAAATAATTAATTTAAGAAGATTGCATTTTGCTATATAACTTGCACACTATAATGACGTAATTTTTCTTTTTTATGAAAGTGTGATAATCGTCTTTGAGGTTTACAATGCATGTCACTTTGAGTCCTTGAGGAAAAAACTGTTATATTAGTCCTTGATATCGTAAACTTTGTCAGGTTATGTCCGATTTCCTTGAATGAGTTGTTCTTCATTTGTGCTTTGCATCTCCAAAACGATGGCATATATTCTATATGTGGAACATTCTAGTTCTAAACATAAATACTAGTTTGACCCAGATGAAGTGTATCGTAAGTTCATTTATGTTTTAGAATTTGGTTAACCTAATATTGATACTTATGGTAAAACTTCAAATTGTTACTAATATTATACTTTACATTTGAAGATTTTAATTGTATTATGTTGACAACAAATTAAGAATCTATGTTTTCTTTCTTTTATATTATACCATGGGTGAGTTCCAAAACTTTCCTTGGAGGAAGTATGTTAATGGTAAAATTGATTATATTGATATGTGTGATACGAATGATTTGGTAAAGATGTATGGAAAGAAATGGTACAAACTATTGGAGATTTAGTTGGTGATGTATTTTATTGCCATTTTAAGATTTCTTATGTTGATTTTGAAATGGGTCTACAAAAACTAGATATTGATGTTAAATTTCTAAGCTTGTTTGAACATGTTAAAAGGGGGTTAAACCATTAAAGTAATTGGCATACATGTTGAATACTGGAATTCACGTGTGTTTATGGACAATCTGTTAGAGAAGAAGAGAGAAAAAAGATACGGCGAGAAAGGAAAAAAGAGAAACGATGAGAGAGAGAGAGAGAGAGAGAGAGATTGGACGAAAAAGGAGTCAAGGATCATGTTTGTTTATCATATCGTGCACGAAATCATAGAAACGAAAGGGGATCAAGCTCAAACCTTGGTTTCCTCATCTTTTTTCATATTTAACATCATAGAGTTGGATCTCACAAAACATGTGAGATTTTTAACTTCAAATATTTCTACAAACAATATATCCAACTCATTTTTATGTTTAGGGATGAAGGGTAATGAGTTTCGACCTAAAAAGATCTAATCTTGATGAGTTATGGTTGAAACTGACGCAATGGGATGATATACAGTTTTCGTATTCGTATCTACCGCACAAGGAGATCTATACGGTTATGAATGAAAGTTAACAAGCGGTTTTGAGTTCTGGAAGGTCTCTAGATCCGTACAGATTAAAAGACCCGTATGGTTTTGCAGACTTGTATGGCTCTCTAGATTTGCCTGAAAGTTTGTATAACGACTGGCCAAATTCCGGCAGTCAACCGATCAAATTCCGACCTTTGACTATGTGTAAACCGGCTATACGCCATCTGTAATGTAATATTTATGTGAATGAAATATTACCA
>WOUH02023131.1:0-14266 GCA_009936405.2 Stevia rebaudiana
TGACTGACCCGGTTAGTAACACTGACCGCTGCCTGGACCGGTCGGAGACCAGGGGCCGGGGAGCGGGGTGTTACACCATCATTGGACTTGATCAAGTTGTGATCAACTCCTACCCAAAGTTTCCATTTTTCCAACGAAATTGATTTCATTTGCGCAATCTGTTTCTGCAAGTAAGGAGGCGGATATGACACACGATCTGCTGTTCCTCATTCGCAGTACCCTGTTTTTCATCATGGGAGGTGATTGGTTGATCAAAAGAATGTAATTACCTTATAAATGTTTTTGTTCAAGCTTCGTCATTGGTGACATCGATCTGTTCACAAAAAAATCTTAATTTATTAGATAATATAGATATAATGATAAAAAAAGATATAGATATATTGATAAATAATTTCTTTCATTTGGACTTCACCTAAATGTGTATTAGAACGTATCTTTTAGCCTTTCAATTCACGTAATACGAGATGGGTTGCAATATTGTAATGTGTCATGAGTGCTTGTAAAATGTACACGTATAATGGATGTTAATCATGTTTAAGGGTTAAAAATATGTCTGAACAGTAAAATGTTATATACTCTCAAAGAAAGATGGAAATATACGTTAATTACGATGTTATAACTTGTCCTTCAAAATAGGGTTCCCGAATTGTCCTTAATTGAAAGGAAATTGGGTGGGTACATTAAGATTGTAGGTCATGCCATTTCAATTAGAAAATGATAGTGAGACATTCACACCTACTAAGGTGTGTTCCTTAACCACTCTGGTGGTTTCCTACTTCTTTAGTATGATTGCGATTTCTTTAAAGAAAAGTCTTAACATCTGTCTAATTGGTTGATACATATTTTGGTGTCTTTTGGTAACGATTTATGATTTAATATAATAGTTTATTTAAACCGACACTCAAGATCATGAGTTCTTATGGAGGAATATATATAGTAGAGACCTAACCGACTTATAAGGCAATTAAAATTTGGTTGTGACAGTTTCGCTTTTAAAATACGACTTAAGTGCCACTGAAACCGATTAAATCACAAACCTGATCCGACAAAAAACTTTAAAAAATGATAAGAAAGCGGCATTAGAAGGCAGGACGACATTATTTCTTCTTATTCTGAATTGACAAATAATAATTGTTTGATTATGAACATAGCACAAAAATTTTTTGGGATATTATCATATATACCTTTCCTAAGCTTTGTAATTACATATATCCTCAATTATAAAACAAAATTACATATATCCTCATTTAACATAAAATACCCAAAATACCCATCCTAAAATCACTAAATCACCAGATACGTGGGTCGTCAACGTCAACCCTAGAAACCTGCTAAGAACGTCGGAGTAGAAACTAGAATCACCTCCGACATCACCCCTCAACCCCCACAAAATCATCTTCGGCTCAATTGAAATCACAAAACTTACAAAACCCCCACAAAACAAGTGAACCAATAATGGTGGTTCGTGCGACGCTGGTCGGTTTCCACTAGACCCGGACACGCTGGAATCATCGGGTCTACCGTGGGGATGACAGTGACGCCGTTCGCCACCCAGGACGAGAATGGTAACTCGCCGGTGTACGGATCCGGTGGAGAATTGGTCCAAAGGTGCGAAAATTGTTGGGGGTACTATAACACATACTGTGACCAAGATCAATGGGTATGGAATTGTTCTCTCTGTGGAACCTTAAATGGCCTATCGTCGGAAACAATTTCTTGTTACTCTTCTGAATCTCCGCCGGAGATCATGGCGTCATACATCGACCTTGAATTGCCGAGTAATTTTCTCAATCCCTTTATCTACACCCTTTGGAAATTGTTCGTTATCAATTGTTAAGTTAGTTTGTCAATGGTGCTTGTTAGTTATGCATTACAACTAGAGTTGAGTAATTCTTTTACACATAAATCGGTTGAGCTTCTAGAGTTAAAAAATCAAGCTCTGAAAGAAGTGAAGATTTGCATATCTATAGGTATTACTTAATCGTCTTTAGATTAATGAAAATGTTGACTGATACATGTACTGGTACATATTTTTCTACATTGGATGCCATTTGAAGCTGTTAATATGAAGTTATCGAGTATATTTTAGCTGTAGATTCATTGATACATCTGCATACTTAATTCCATATACAGATTCAAAATTTAAATAATGCAAAGCTCAAGAATTGGTGAATGCTTCTTTTTGTCATGCATTGGAATTTTTTTTTGTTATTTTTTGATAGAATGATAGTTTTAGCTATTGAATTTTCAGTTTTTATAAATTTTTTGCATTTGTATTTGAGGAAATATGTAATTGATGTCTTAACAAGGGGAAATATGTAAATATTTTTTCCATCAAACAAAAGGGTAAAATAGTCATTTAGAAATTTAATTTTAATGAAATGGGTAAATATGTAATTGATGTGGTTTACTAAGGGGATATATGTAATTTAGGTTTACATTTGGGGAAATATGTAATTAACAACCTTAGAAAGGGTATATATGTTAATAGCCCTTAATTTAATTGAGACAGTCTTCTCGAAGGACATTTCTACGTGTCACATTTTAAGTATCTAACATCAATAAGTTTCATAGGGACGAAGGGGTATTTTTTTTTTAACGATACCTTGGATGCTTTCTCAAATGAAAGATACTGGGTTAGATTTTTATTCAGAGCATAAAGTTTCATCGTAAAGCATGAGGTTTTCCCACAAAATGAGTTTCCTTCTGGGTAGATGGGACAAGATATATGTTAAAGTGAGTAGATCTAAAGAGATAAAATGGACCGACAACAATCTTACAGAGATAAGCTAGAAACAAATACAAGTTTTTCGAAATCAAATGCAGCAAAACCAGAACTAACAACAATAGATCATCAAAGAGATGATCTAACTAGATACGGATCTACAACCTAATAGGTACAATCAGAATTGAGATGGAAGTATGACTGCTTTGTGTGTGTGTGAGAGAGAAAGAGAGCGGTGTAAAATACCTGATTAAGATGAAAGTACTACCTAATTATCTAATGGAGGTATTTTGGTCTTTTTAAGATTAATTAATCAAACCAAATTAAATCAAACAATTAAACAATCAGATGAGAAAGAAACAGTCACCTATATATGATAGTATCATCCAATCAATTATGTAGAAATCGGATCATGCACTCAAGATTGGTGATTTGGTTTATATGGATTAGGTAACTAATGGCGTAGGTAAGTAATGTGAAGCTATCCCCTCGGCCTGGACCAATAGAACAAATACACCTATCAGACTATCTATATTAGCATCCAATATCTATAAGGGATCGGTTTTCCTCTCGGCCTAACCTACCCATACCTTAGGTCCTCGTACCCGACCTTCCTCTCGGTCTAAGTCTAGCGAAGGCTCCAAAATTATGCTCAATTACACTTTGATTGCTAAGGACACTACCAATTAACTTAGGTCATCCTCTCGATCCACCCAAACTAAACAATAACGTAATAGACAACTAACCTAATCTCTTCTCGGTCTCAAAGCTGCAAAACACAACTTAAATCAACAACTCAAACATGCCATCAAAGCTACTCAAAGACAAATAACCTCTAGACTTGTTTTTATTATCAGTTACCATTATATTATTATGCTATATATTCAAACGTAACCTTAATTTTACCTAAGATACTACCAATCAATTATATCATTGTCCAAACACCAATTTCAAACACAAAATCAAGCAATCAACATCTCCGATGCAACTACTAATGAAATTAGCAAAGCATAATCATTGTATTAATCATAATAATCATTAACGGAATTGAATTCATTGTTTAGAGCAGAAATGAAGAAGAATTAAACAAAAACAAATCAAAACAGTGTAACTTGTAAACTAAAAACACCAACCAAACAAGCCAAATCCTTCAACAAGCTTCCAACTTGATTGCACCAACATCTTCCTGTTCCAAAATCGTCCAAAACTGCAAAAGGAATCGAACTCTCAAACCCTAGATTAATGATTTTATTTATATTTGAAAATTAGGGTTTTTGATCGATTTTAACTGCTGTATGCCTCCCCGCACGTAGCGCGTAAAACAAAATAGTCAGGGTGCCGAAATTGCTTTTTCTGCCCTCACGCGCATCGCGCGGCTCCTTCTTTCTTCTTGCATGTACCGCGTAGCTCCTAATTTCAACAATTCTTTATTATTTTCTTTACGATCGTCTAGTGTTCTCTCGAATGCTCGTTCCTTGTCGAATACACTTTAAAATCATTGTTTGATCACGAAATTATGAGAAATATGAAAATATTAAGTGCAAGCACGAATCATCTAAAAAATCATACAAACTATACAAATAAACTAATAAACGATTCTATTTACATACTAGAATGCCATGTGTTTTACAACACATCAAACATCCTCACACTTATCTCTTTTTCGTCCCTGAAAAAGCCTTATACAATGGAATCATAACTAAACAATTGATTTCTCAAAAATAGATTTTCAATTCAAAACATCCATATGCATTAATCGCAAAATATGTTTGTCCTCTAAAACCCAACCACCAACAATCAAAACCCAAAACCTTGACAATTTATTTCTATGTGGATCAATAAGTATGGAGCATCACACAATCAAGTAAAATCATTTAACCCTACTCGGAAAATTCAAAAAATACTACCGCATGCAGAAAATCAAAATTATTCAAAATTAATTCTAATATTAGATGGAATGGATGAATGTATGAACATTTTGCATTTATATATATAATTTATAACTTTTCATTCAAAATGAAATCAAATGCCGAATTGTATCTATCATTTCCCATTAAATTACACTAGATTTAAACAAGGACATTTTCTATTTTTTTAATTTTTAAATAAAATATTCTAATTATTTACAAAAAAACTAACTTAAAAAATGAAAAATAAATGTAGTTTCCCATCACTATACTTAAAACCTACGTTGTCCCCAATGTATAGATGAAAAATACAAAAATAAAGCAGAAATAAAAAAAAGAAAAAAGAAAAAGTAAAACCGGAACAAACTTCCCTGGTAAAATCGTGAAAGAATGAAACATCACTTGAGTCGTAATTCAAAAATGATGCTTTCCACAAAACGCACTCCAATACTAGTTCCTTGCAATTCTAAGATAAATACTAAACTACGATGCAAGAACTAAACAAAACATTGTGAGCCGCACATAACAAGATATAAATATAAACAATAATAATCATCACATGTTATAATCACAAAACATTATGCTACTAAACAAGGCCCAAAAGTGGAACCACAGTATGAAGAGTGTGGATCTGGTGAGATGGAAGAAATGGAAATTGAGTATCAACCACCTAGACCAATTCCCACACTTAAAAATAAAAATGGGTTTCCCGAAGGCTACGCGTACCGCGCGTGAGTTTAAAAGGTGTTGCGCGTACCGCACGGTCACGAAATTGAAGATGTCCCTCATGTACACCGTACGCGTATCACGCGGGGGTGCAGTAAATGTTCGGCGAACCACGTAGACTTCTTAACTCAATGAGTTTCCACAAATTTCCTTAGCCAAATTTCAGGTGTTGAGGCTCTTTGTCATGGAAATCTTGAAAATTTCTCGTTTGAATCATGTGGCTCCTTTTTTATCCGCTTCCCACTAATTCGGGTTATCTTTCTTTGTTTTCCGTTGGTCGGGAAAAAACCACCGGTTTACTTCATGAATTCTAAACACCACTTCGCCATTTGAATTTGTTTAAGTACCTTGTTAATTTCACCAACTCACGTCTTATCCTGTGATTTCCAATTGGAGGTGGCGATCCACTATCTTTATTCTCTACGGGCTCCCTTTTACTCACCATCTCTCCTTCATGATTAGTTCCCTTGATTTCCTTTTCTTCAAGCAGTGCTTCCAAAAATTGTAAATCATCATTTGGAATTAAAAGCACCTTCTTCTTTACAATTTGATAGCCCGTTCAATTCTTCTCTGAATTCGTCTTCCCAGGATGCCTCTTTAACTACTTCTTCTCGTGGTTCCTGCAACTTATCAATAAGCGAATAGTCATCAAGATCGGAATCAGAAAATAAGATTTCAGGAGGTGGCCAGCCACATCAGCTACGGGGTTACTTTTAATTTCCTCCATCGCATCAGTTGGTTCTTGAATCTCTGAATGTTATTGGTGGATGTCTATCGTCCCCTCACTTAGATCTTCCACAATTGTCACAGTTGAATCTCTCTCACTGAACTCCTGTTCCTTTACTGATGATTGCTCTTCCTCTTTTCCTTTTTCCTTTGGACTCCTCATGTGGCCCATTTGAAGCTGGTAACTGATTGTTAAGCAAAAAATATCACAATTGGGGCCATGAAATTGGTGTATGGGACTCTCGTGTTTGACAGTAAAACGGAAGGGGTTTTGGAAAGCAGGATTATGTATGGACTCCTCTGCTCTAGCCAATTTCTCAAACAACTTCATGCACTCACTGGGGTCGTCAATTCGAGCAAGCAACCTCCCATTGCAGTATTGAACATGTTTTATGTTGCATAGGAAAGGTCATAATAAAATTTTTCCATGGGTTCCCAATCCTTTAGGCCATGTATCGGGCATAACCAGAGAAAATTTTGGAAACGATTCCAACACGCAAAGTATGGCTCATCAGGATACATACTGAATGTATGGATTTGTTCTCTAAGGTGAGTAGTGATAGACAAGGAATGGTATTTGGTAAAAAAAAATTGGTTACTGGTGATGGAGTTATGTGGAAGACGATCAGAAGAGGGTGCTTTCAAACATGGAGAAAGGAAACAAACGCAAATAGATAGATTCTTGGGTTATGCCTTGAACCTGGAATGTATTGCAAATGAGAATGAAAGGGGATATGTGACCTGAGGCATCTTCCTCATCGTGACCATGGAAATGAGTGGAATGAGTGATAAAGGTCATGACGTAAGGATGGCAGTGCCAAGTAGTGGTGACTGAGGGTGTTGTAACGATTAGTGATCGAACTGCAGCAAAGTAGTGGTGACTGAGGGTGTTGTAACGATTAGTGATCGAACTCCAGCAAAACCTTCGTTTGATGGTGCATGGTGTTGTGGCTTCTTCACCCATTATAGTGAAGGCTATGATGTTGTGGCTTCTTCAGCCATTATAGTGAATTAGAATGAAGGATGAATTTTTTTTTGGGGGGGAGGTAAGAGAAATTATTCAAGATGGTAAGAAAGAAGAAATGAGACAAGAAAATTAAAAACCTATATCTAAGCAGATGCCCCGGCAACAGCACAAAAAACTTGATTTGCTAGTTTATGCATGCAAAAACGTGCCAAGTAATAATATTTATAAAAATGGCTTAAAACTAACTAGACACAATTAACAAGTGTCCTTGTCAGATATAGCAAGCAAGTAAGACCGCGTATCGTCCAAGGACTCTAGGACAGTGCCAGTGGCACAATCGAATTTAAAAGGGTCATACTACCTAATTATCTAAGAGGGTATTTTGGTCTTTTTAAGATTAATTAATTAAACTAAATTAAATCAAGCAAACAAAGCAAACAAACTATCAAACAAGTTGTAAGCAATCAAAAGAGAAAGCAATAGTCACCTAGGATAGTATTATGCAGTCATTTATGTAGAAATCGGATCATGGACTCATGATTTATGATTTTTAAAATTATTTTGAAAGAATGAAGAATTATAATAAATAAAAAGAGTCAAGATCTTGACTGATGTTATATTCAGTATTTGTGTAGTCACTTCCAATAAGATTTTGGTCTTTCAATATTCAGATTTTTAGTGGCTGCTTGTTTATATCTGAATGGAATCATTGAGAGATAAACATCTTATTGGTCAGATTCAGACCATTTGGTTCACCTTAATAACACATATTAATGGTTCAATTTATGTCTGCACGGTTGTTCCAATGTTCAACCAAATAGTAGTACTGGTTCACCACCTAACTAGTTCAGAGCCTCTAAACCAGTAAGACCTCTTAATGGATGCTGTCTCAAATGGGTAAAAATGCATCCGCTTTGATAACGGTCTTTAACATTTAAATTCTTATCAGTTTTCATCCCTAACGTTTCAAATCTTAAAATTTTTCATCCCTAATGTTTGAAGTCATAACAGTTTTCGTCCTTAACTTTTCAAGTCTTAATAGTTTTGGTGCCAACGTTTCAGGTCTTAACAGTTTTCGTCCCTGACGTTTCAAGTCTTAACAATTTTTGATTAAAAGTTTAATGACGGAACTTGTTAAGACTTGAAACGTTAGAGACTATAAACGGTGGATTAAAACTGTTTATTTCTTCAAAATCTTAGAGAAGAAAATCGCACTTACTATATTTAAATTTTAAATTTGACGTTTCTTTAATTTGTATATAATTATCAACTAAATTTAAGAAAAATCATATTTAAAAAGTTTCTAATAATAATTTTAAAAATCTCAAACCATAGTTTGTAGATATTAAAATGTCAAACATTTATTTTTTTCTTATAACTTTTTAAAAATTGTTATATTATTAAGGTATACGACTGAGTGAATCGTTGTGTTACGTTTGTTTATATGCACTTTCTTTTTATTGAATTTTTCATGTTGCTTTTATTTTAGTGATACTCGATTTTAAGGCGAAACAAGTTTTATCGGACATAGGAAAGTTGCTTTTTCGATGTTGAATGTTCTAGGATTTACATCAAAGCGACAGTTGTTGCAACTTGTTTTTGTACCAATGCTTTGATTTTTCAGGATCGTTGCGGAGTCTCCGACGCTACGCGACGACCGAAAAAAACTATATATATTAAAGAGAAACGAATTGAACAGTAACGTTCTATTTATTATTTTCATTTTATTTTTACTTTTTTGGTCAACATTCGTAGGTAGATATAATTTTTCATACATTTTGGGTCTTATTTGATCAACATTACAATAGATATTCATTTTTTATTTTTATATTTATTTTTTCTAACAATTTTAGGTAGAGTTTATTTTTTATTTATTTTTTAATATGTTTTAGTTATTTATTTATTATTTTTCTCCTTTGGTTTTATTAATTGTTTATCAACGAAAAGAATAGTGATTTTCTAATTTCAATACCAGTATATATAATTTACGAATTTGTTAATTAAATATTACTTTTTGCTTACAGGGAAATGAGAGATCTAAGTTTGTTACCAAAAGATTTCAGGTTCAAATCATGATTTTAATATGGGTTTTCTCAAAGGCAAATAAGTGAGTTTCCTTTTGAATTCGTGACATGTAGGTAGTCTAATGTAAAAGTTTTCCTTTGGGAACATGCCAGCCAATTGACTTTTTCGTTAAAAAATGTTGTTGTTAGCGTATTCTAATATATATAATTTAATAGTTATTTGCTAACTAAAATTTGCTTCAGCTTATTCCATTAACTTAAATACAAATAGTTTCAAGCATAATAATTTCAAATTAGTATTTTACTATTTCTTAATTCAATTCTTTTGATATCTTTTTGAATTGTTATATTATTGAGTTATACGCCTAGGTAAATCATTGTGTCATATTTGTTTATATGCACTTTGATTTTGCTGTATTTTTCATGTTTATTTTATTTGAGTCACTCGATTTTACGAGGAAATACGCTTTGTCAAACGGGTGACGATTGCTTTTACGATGTGAAACGCTTTTTGTTTTACATCAAAGTGAGGTTGCGACGTCTTTTTGTACAAACGTTTTGATCTCATGATTATTGCGGAGTCTTCGGCGCAATACGTCTACCGAAAAAACTACTTAACTTAATTTGCTATTGAAATAGACATTTTGGCAGTATTTTGGTATGTATTTCAATTTTAGAATCTTTTACGTAACGGTAGGACCATTTTTGTATTTAGCTTGAAAATTGATTTTGTCTGAATGTTTCTTTTGTACAAGAACAAGAATCTTCACCGTCTTGTATCAACTTCTAGGCAGAAATCTATAAAACCATATTTTTTGTTTTGAGTAAGTTTAAAACCTGATATTTTTTATTTTGAGTAACTGGATAAATTAGTTTAGTCTATAACCGGTAGACACAAAACGATGTGCTTTGCAGTAGGAGTGTTGATGCGGTGAAAAGTATGTAACGCTTGATTCAAATAATTTTTTTGTCAAGTTGTAGATAAACGAAAAATGCGGCAAAGAATAAAATAAAAAGGACAAGCTATGACACTATATATAAAAAAACAATTATAATTTAACAAGTCGTATTTTATGCTTCGATTAGTCTTTACGTTTAAACGTTGATTAAAACAGTTAAAAACTGGATTACATGTTTGTCGAAACATATGAAAAGAGTGGTTAAAGACATCTCCATATTATAAGTTTAATTAAAGTTGAGGCTACCATCTTAAAGAATAATGAGTGGATTGATGTAAATCGTAACATTATTCAAAGTTGAGGAGGCTATATGGTGGCCAAACTTCAAAGTACAAAAGTATTGTGGTTTATAAAAAATGAAAGCCATACTATGAATTCTATATGTTGATTGTAGTTCATAGGAATCTCCAAATTCTTGTAATTATCTATTAACTTGTATACTTTAAGTAACCCTTTATGTTTGCTTTCACCTAATTTACTTAATTGATTATACTGCTAGTTGATTTTGCTTCAATGTAATCATTTATGCATAATCACTAGACAATTTCGTTTGATTATTTAAAAAAAGGACCCAATTTTTTTAACGCGAGCTCTTAGTCTTCAAAAATGTTTACTCGGTATTACTGAAGCTACTCACTTACCCTCTCTCTCTCTTTACAATCGCTTTTTCGTTCTTTGGCGTTCTCTAATGTGTAACACTCCGGCCATAGTAATACTATAATAACCATATCTGCTTAATGGTGGATATGATTGGAACACCAGGTAAGATCATGAAACTTTTATATATTCATCATACTCATGAAACTTTGTTCATTAGAATGTTGACTGTCATGTGTTAAACTTTAAACTTTTAATACAAAACTAAAAATAGTAGAAAAAAGATATGTACCGTAAGACCAATTAATCAAATGGAAGCATACATATGTACATAACATGCCAGAAATTAACCATGGTTGACGGCCCATCAACACCACTAGTTTAGGCATCAAATCATTATTTATTTTTTTCTTTCGCGAAATGAGATCTCAAGCTAGAATTTGGAAAACTGGGTCTATAATTTTTTTAATGTAACTACCTCTAATTCTTCATGTTAATTTCATAGATAATGTCGTTCAAGAAAGATATTACTCAACACTATGGATTACCAAAATTTAATTACATAGATAATGTCGTTCAAGAAAGATATAACTCAACATTAAGGATTGCCAAAATTTATTTTTTAAATGTATATTGTTTCTCAATTGATTTTACTTTGTACGGGTTATTCATATATACATCTAGTAAATATATTGCAGTGTATAATCCTTCAATCTGTAGTTATATTATATGTATATCTGAATTATTTTAGGAAGATCCTTTTTATTGTTGATACAATATTATGCTAACATTATTTTGTCCAAAACTTGATTGGTCGACCGTAATTATTTTGAACGCCAGTAGTAAGTACATCATTAACCCATCATTATAAAAATGGAAATTTATCAAAATGGTCATTGACCACTCCTATCGATAGATCCCACAATAAAAAAAACATGAGATAAAAAAGGCTAATCCTTTACGATGAACAAAATTTCATTTTCTAATTGAATGATAGTTAGGTGAATGATCATAGGAATTGTAGGGTGGATTTTCATGTGCAATTTAGAAAAACGATAGTATAACTTTTTCATTTTGATAAATTTCACATATAAAAGTGCATATACCTACTTTTATTTTTTTGATACCTTCATTTTTCATAGTGCTTGTCAACTATTTCTATTAAAATAAAATTTAACTTTTGTACACATGTAGCAGGAAATACTCCAAATGATGTCATAGGTGATGGTGTTACTTTTGGCATGATATTCGTGACTGAGGTGGAGAAGACGACGATGTTTGTTTATTGTCAATGAATTTAATTGGTGGTATCCTTTCCTGAGCTTTATCTGATAATTAACATTTGTTGCTATCTTTTTCTGAGCATTTACGTGCCTAATATATCGATCTTTCTTTCACTCCTTAATTAAAATCTTTATTTCTTTTTTGAATTGTTGCCTTTTTTTCTTGTTGTGATTCTTATTTTCTTGACCTTGTAAGACCCGAAGATACCTTTTGTTTCTCTTGTGTTTGTTACCGTTTGTATCTTAAATCACTAAGGAGTGATGAAAGATTATTCTCTAGTTTTTGTTTGTTCCCGCCAAACTCATATTCTCCTTCCTTGTCTATCCCTTCTGAGTTTTTTGTCTCGTCATTAAGCGAAATTTCAAGTGTGTTTTTGCTGCGATGTTGGTGGAAACAAATCCTGTTTTTTTCAAGTAAGTTCAATTCTTCATCCTCGTTAACTAGTGAAATACCAGATTTTCTATGTAACATCATAAAAAAGCATTTTAAAATGTATCTTAATTGGGTTGCAGCTGAAGTTTCGAAGAGTAATGAAGAAGACCCGGCCTGGAAGATGGTATATGCTTTAAATACTATGTTACAATATATCCTTAGGTATAATTTCGGAGTATGAAAAAAAATTCATCATATGTATATATCCCTTTTTCATTATATGATAAACGTTGTGGTTTCAGGTTTAATTATGTTTAAAAGTACGACAATGTATTTTTATGGCTTGTAGTGATGTATTTATTAGAGGTGTTCAAAAGAACCGGTTCTTGAACCGGAACCGGTGGAACCGAACCGGAACCGGAACCGAACCGGTCCGAACTGGCTGTTCCATATCGGTTCCGGAACCTAACCATAACCATAACCGGTTCCACCAAGAACCAACCAAAATGGGTTAGGAACCGGTCAAAACCGACCAAAAACCGTTCAAACCAACAAAAAAAACCGGTTAGGAACCGGAACCAGTTCCTCTAGAACCGGTTTTGACTTTTGTTGACCATAACCGGTTACCGGTTCCAAAAAAAAACGGTTTGATCACCTTTAGTATTTGTTATGTGCTTTATTCTCTCTATAAACACAAACAACCACACGTACGTCCGCACATACACAATTTCAATGAGTTTCAATTTCGTAGAAGTACTTTCTTTCAATTCATCCCTCGGCAACATCGGTTATCACTAGGGATGAGATTTTGTTACCGAATACCGGTACCGACAGAACATAACGGGACTGGGACCGGGACCGGGACTTGATTTTCAGTGATTTCAGGATCAGGACTAACAGGTACCGATACCGGTAAAATCCTGGTTGGGTACCGGTACCGGTAAAATGAAAGATTTATTGTTTTTTTTTAATATTCCAACAAAACTATTCATATAGACACTAAATTCATATTATAAATTAGTTGTCTTTTAATTTAGTTTAAGAACAAGTGTTTTGGTTGAATAAAATAGATCATATAATATCAAAAATGATATTGTCATGTTAGAACGATATCTTTTTTTTCTTCTTCTAAATATATGATTTATGAAAACTATTATTAGTCATTACGTTAAATATAGTTTGTATCATTTTCATTAAATTTACGGGTGAACATATTTGAAAATTGGGTTTAAGGGTACCCATTTATTGCGTTTTTTCTTTACAAAAACAAAACCGGTACTTAACCGCAATTTACCAAATAATATGGTACCGTATCGATTTATTCGGGATCAAGACCGAGTTTTCCAAATTTTCGGGACAGGAATTTTTCAGGACTAGGATGGTACCGATCTCATCCTTAGTTATCACCGATGTACGGGCTATATGTTTTTTTTTTTCTATGTCATTCTAGAATCTATTATGGAACATGTGCGTTGGCAATCGGTTATCGGTGATTGTCATAATTCTTGCTGTAAAATCATTTTGAAATATATATGAGATTGCAATTGGTAAACTATAATTTATCATTTAGGATTGAAGATTGGATCGAACATCTTTTATTTTTTGGACAACTGATTTAAATGCTTCAACATTTAGGTTCTTCTCAATATAGTCAATATTAGAGGGATTAAAAGGGCCTTTAACTCGATCGATGCTTTGTATAACAGCTCTTGCCGGAAGAATACTCCTTGTTGGGTCAAAACAAGTTCCTGAACTCAAGTTCGACGAGAATCCCTACGCCATATTTAATCGTTATAAGTAAATCGATAACAATCGTTTTTATTATATAAATGTCATAAAATAATAATATACATCTCGTGTTTGTTCTTTCTAAGACTATGCGTAGTGGTTGGGCTTTAAAGCGGCTTTGAGTATGACGCGTCAGTGACACGCAGGAGAGAGAAGGGGTGATGGAAATGGGTGTAGTGGTTGGGGCTTTG
>WOUH02023152.1:0-14264 GCA_009936405.2 Stevia rebaudiana
CCCCAAGTGAAGAACTTCCAGAACCAGATATTTGGAGCCAAATACGATCAAACACAACCCACGACAATCTTCGTGCCTACCTCATCGAGCATTTGGAGCATTTGTATCAAGAATGACATGCCAATCATGCAAATGAGTAGTTGTATTTTTTTTTCGTTATTTTTATTTAATCGTATTTTTGTTTTTGTTTTTTTTATTAAGTTGTATTTTTTTATTTTAATTAATGAAAGTCCTTTTTTTAAATGTTAAAAAAAAGAATAATTAATATTAATATTAAATATGTGATGAGGTGGAAAAATAGGAAAAATGAGGAAAAGTGAAACGATACCCAATGAAATGGGGAAAAGTGGAGAAAAGTGGGAAAAACTGATGTGACGCTAACATAGCAGTGAGAAGAAATGGGAAGGAGTGGGAGGACTATAGAGTATAACCTTTATAATTTAATACTCAATAAACTAATAAACTTGATAAAATTAATAACTTGTTCGATCCCAGCTTTTTGTACTGAACCCAATTGATAAAATAATAAGATAATGTTTTTTGAAATATCAATGTAAGTATATTAGTTTCAGCGAAACTAAAATTTAATAATTAATAAAAAATTATAAAATTCTAGATTGTCTAGTAAAATTAAAAAATGAATCTATAGTCACTTGTTTTTTTGATCTTTAAATCTATATTGAGTTCATCTTTAAATTTCCTCATTACACTTAAGAGTTGAGACACTGTATTCTCGTGTTGCAATAAAAGGTTGTGGAGAGTTGTATTCTCGTAAGCCAACTCTTTAAATTAATAATTTATCAATTTATCGATATAATAATATCTCGCTAAATTAATAAAATATCTCAGTCTCAACATTATTAATTTATAGAGGTTATACTGTATGTACCATATTACGTATAGAAAAATAATACATTTAACGTTTGCTTTGTTTGTCTACTGGCGTCTTGAGAATTCAAGTGACCGAAACGAGTTAGAAAAAAATGCTATTGGGACCAAACGATTATCATTATATAAATTAATTTGTTTTAAACGACGATAGGGCTCAACACCCAAATTAACACGTAGTTCTAACATTTGACAAATAAAAAATAATTGATTGAAGCTCAACATTTAACAAAATTACAAATTAGGATTTTAGATGTAATATAGCATCAAAAATGAATCATTGGACATGAATTCAAAAAAAAAAAATCCTCTTATAAACCCTAGAAAACATGATTTGTTTAGCAAAGTACGTAACCCAAGTCTGCATGGTATGGTGCTTATGTACTGGTTTGCGGGTTCGCGAGCTCCGTCATCACAAAGCTTGGTTAGAGCCTTCACGAGTTCCTCTCCGGTTTCAAATACCCAAGCATCAAACTGATGCATGTGTATGTATGTGATCAGGAGAGTGTGTGTGGGGGGTGAGGGTTTGAGAGGGTAAAAGTGAAGTGGTATGACATGACATGATGTTATTGGGCAAAGTTGAAGAGTTTGATGGTTCCACATCCGCAACCCTAATAGTTTAAAATTACCCTGATGTAACACTTTTTAAGTTCTAGCATTGAAAAAAACTTTGAACTGATTGACTGCAAATTTATTTCAATTGTTTTGATTTGTGTGGGTGTATGAATAAGTGTGAATGTCGAGTTCTCTTTTTGTGTCTTCAATCGTGAATTCGTCTCTATATGGATGTGTCTTATAATGAGTTTCTCTTTTGAGTAGTCTTAAAAACTTAATTATTAAACATACCACATAAGTGTTTATTCGACTTAATTGAATGATATAGTATAAGTTAGAGTTTATTTTTGGTTGTGTGTTTGATATTTAATTGGTTTAAACTTAATGGGTATAAAATTTAAATATAAAATAAGAAATAATAATTATCAGACCCATGGTGACAACCCACTTTGCCCTCCCAGATAACGACCCACTTTGCCCTCCCTAAGAGCCGACTTTGTTTATTGATTAAAGTTACCTAAACTGTCCCTTATTTATGACTTGCTTAAAATCAAACTTTAAGCATCTAATTAATCGCATAAAAAGTTAAGAGACATAATTGCATATAGATTTGTTAAGACAATCCTATCTATAACACTTTCTAAGTTCTAGCATTGAAAAAAAAACTTTGAACTAATTGATTGCAAATTTATATCAATTGCTTTGATTTGTGTGGGTGTGTGAATAAGTATGAATGTCGAGTTCTCTTTTTGGGTCTTTAATAATGAAGTCCTCACTATATAACTGTGTCTAATGTGTATTTTTTTGTTTTAATAATAATGAGTTTTTCTTTTGAATAGTCTTAAAAACTTAAATTATTAAACATTCCACATAAGTGTTTATTGGGCTTAATGAAATGATATGGTATAAGTTAGAGTTTATTTTTGGTTGCGTGTTTGATATTTAGTCGGTTTAAACTTAATGGGTATAAAAATTTAAATATTAAAAAAAAAATAATTAATTTTGAGCAGTTAAAGATATCACACCCATGGTGAAGGCCCACTTCACCCTCCCTAAGAGCCGTCTTTGTTCAGTGATTAAAGTTACCTAAACTCTCCCTTCTTTATGACCGGCTTAAAATCAAACTTTAAGCATCTAATTAATCACATAAAAAGTTAAGAGACTTAATTGCATATAGATTTGTTAAGACAATCCTATCTATAATAAGAACGTTGGTGTTTTGTGACACTATGGTACGATATTGGTGTGATATAAAATGTTTTACTCAAATGGTTAAAGATTCAAATCCTGTTGTATGACATAAATCTAGGTTTGAAGTGGTTTTTTAATTTATTTGTTTACCGTTGATTAAAAATTCGAGATAAAGTTCAAGACAAAAGTGCGAGATTTAAGATAAGAGTTTTTTGTTGGAAAAGATTGTTTCAATATCGCCACCCATTCCCCCACACACACTAGAAAGGACATATTGATTAAAGGAGTGGTTATTCTCACGCCACCAGTTATCTAATTTTAATTTTAGGGAACACAACCGTTTAAAATCACACCGAACGATCATTGATTTATTAATTAAAGTTTTGGAAAAAGTGAATAGTTGAAAGTTGAAAATTTGACACGACCATTTGAAAAAAAATAAACAGTTGCCTCACATTTTTGGATGGTATAGGAATGATAGCATCCATCTACGGATTAAGAGGCTCTAGAGGGTCCAATTGACCCTCTAACCCATCAAACATGTTGAGACCCAAGGTATTCAAGGGAGATGTTCATTTGTATTTTGACCCTCTGAACTGTCTCCCTAGAAAATAGCTCAAAAGATAAAGAGAAAAAGAAAATTATGGGTGAGCTTAATTTTATCTGGTCGTACAAGGAAGATGTTCACAACCCAAAAGGAATGGAAGAAGATGATTTTGTAAGATAATCAGACGCTGATACCTGCCATAACCAATCTACTGCACTTAGTTTTGTCCCACAAGTCCAAGTTCTACTGAAGACGTAGTCTATTAGTAGATAAAACTTCTTTTGATAAACTGCTTCTACTTCTACTGAAGAAGTAGTCTGCCAACTGAAGACGTAGTCTATTAGTAGATAAAACTTCTTCTGATAAACTGCTTCTACTTCTACTGAAGAAGTAGTCTGCCACAAAAACAAAAGATCTATCAAAGTTCAGACTTCTACCAAAGCACTAGTTCTACCAAGAGTCTGAATGATAAGTTGTGCTGATAAGAAGATTGAAAGATATTCCGACAAACTGTATGATACAAAGAAAGATCCTCTATTGAAGGTACAAGTGAATAGAGAACAAACTAGTCTTCTGACAAACAGAAACAGTAACACATGTGCTACTATTTGTCTGTGCTTTTTGTCAAACATTAAATGCAACCTTAACACCAAAATCTATCCAGAAGATCTCAACATGCTTTCATTTAATGCAGTGTAACAACTACTTATTTCTTGTTTGATCTTTTGTAAATGTAATTATCATAGTATGGTTTGATTATTTGTTTATACATAGATAGCTTATCTAGTATAATGTCCAGCGTGTAATATACCTATGAGTATACAACTGTAGCTCTAGTATATAAACACTCATCTTGTAACTCATTGAGCATGCTTGCTTGCTTAAGAATTGAGTGATAATATACTTGAAGCTTATTTGAATATTTTTGAGTTCTTACTTAGCTTGTTTGTTTGTTCTAAAGCTTGTAACTGTTTGATCGTTTGTGAGATAATACTTAAGAGTGTTTTCCGCCGTTCTTAAGTATACAAAGATAGAAAACGTTGTGAGAGTTGAGTGTGAGAACTCAACCCGTTCCAACAGATTTGATAAGGGTTTTTTTGAAAAGGAAGCTATTGTGTACTCAAATTGACCCAACCATGTATTAATTAAATTAGGCAGTAATCTTTTGATTATATTAATTATTTGAACTCTACTTGATTATATTAATTATTTGAACTGATTACAATTTAGAAACCAAAGGAAATACGGAGTCAATAATAAGAAGGGGATGGGAAGAACAAAGAGAACAAAAAGGAAGATGGGAAGAAGACAACACATTTTCTTAATATCAAATGTCTCATGCCATAAACTCTTATCATCTATCTTCTTTATATCTTGCAATGTTCATAGATTCACAAATCCGCCTCTTGAACTGGGCTAACTGATTCAATCCGTTAACATAGGTCCATTGGATTCGTAACACAAGTATAGTATCTATATCCTTTTATCTTTATGGGTACGTAAGTGGACTAAACGCCTGAACTCACATGGACTATATTATTAACCACTCAATTATTATTATTATTATTATTATTATTATTATTATTATTATTATTATTATTATTATTATTATTATATATATATATACATATATATATATATATATATATATATATATTTGTAATTATTTTAATCATAATTAGTTCTTAGTTTCTAGCTTTCATGAATTGTAATATTTGGTATATATTTGTTTAATGAGGAGGAGACACTTTTGACAATAATATTATAGGATTACTATCATATTACTTTATTATGTACTTATTTATTACTTTTGCTGTTAAAACAGAATCGATTGAATACTTTTATTTGGATTTAAGCTTACTTTCTACCACAAAGTTACGTTATTTTCTAAAAATATAAATGACCAAGTAACTTCATTAAATTATAAAACCAATATAAGTTTATATAAGGACACTCCGGTTTCTCTAGTTCCGTCCCTGGTAGGACCCTTAATTGTGAACTGAAATCTTCACTATAAAAGCTAGCATGCATCTTGCCTCCAAGACCAATCAACTTCTTCTTTTGAGGCAATTAGATAAACCCTTCTTCCAAAATGACATTCTCCTTAAGATCATGTGTTTCTAACCCTCTTCCCGTTGTTAGATCTATGAAAACACATACATTAAAAAATATTATGGCAATGAAGGTAGAAATCCAAACAAGAAAGTTGATAAAACCATTTGTTTCTACTCCCCCTAACCTCCGTCATTACAAAATAAGTTTCATAGATGAATTTGCTCCCAACATGTATGTGCCTCTTGTTCTTTTTTACCTCATATTAACGACTTTAACTACTCAAGATCTATCGCGCAACTTGAGGAATCATTAGAGAAAACATTGACACTTATGTACCCATTATCCGGTAGATATATAGACGACATTCTCACGGTTGACTGCAACGACCAAGGTGCGGAATTTATACAAGCTCGTGTTGATATCACACTTCAAGAGCTTTTTGATCTCAAAATGGATCCTAAGGAAACCAACAAGTTCATTCCATATATATTGCCCACTGGTCAGGTCACAGATCCAATGCTTGCGACTCAAGTAACGATGTTTAAGTGTGGAGGTCTGGCGGTTGGTGTAAGTATTGCACATAGGATTGGTGACGCCTCTACTTTGGTTACATTCTTTAATCAATGGGCTACTTTGAATCGAAGAGACACCGATGCCAAAACTACTGGCATCGGTTTCTCGTCGTCTTCATTGTTTCCAAAACAACTTTTATCTCCAATGGAGACAGGATTTATTAACTCCATAAACACCATAAACAATGATGAATACGTCACAAAGAAACTTTCATTCAATGAGAAAGCAATTTCAAACATGAAAGCCAAGGCTACACAAAATGGAAAAATTAACACACAAGGATTATCAAAGGTGCAATTAGTATCCGCACTAATATGGAATGCATTCATAGTTGTCGACCGTGCGATTTATGGTTATCCAAGACATTCTGTGTTAGTTCAACCAATAAATCTAAGGCGTAAAACTTCATCCGTACTACCTGTAAATGCTTTTGGTAATCATTGGGGGTTAATACTCACTTCATGTGACACTAACAAGAGGATAAACGAGTTTGAAGATTTAACAAACTTGTTAGCAAATCATGTCAAGAGAGCCATTAAAGACTACTCAAAAGTTGGCCTTGATAGCCATAAAAGGAATGTAATGGTTTTGGATTCTTTCTCCCAGTTTATGAACATATCTGATTCAACAAACTTAATATGGTTAAGTAGTTGGTGTAAGTTCCCCTTCTATAATGTTGATTTTGGTTTTGGAAAACCTACATGGATGAGCATTTCGTGTCCTCCATTTAAGAGAAGTATGGCTTTACTAGACGATGCAGAAGGTAATGGTGTTGAAGCATACGTGAATATGGAAGAAAAAGGTGTTCTTTATTTCGAACAAGATAAGGACATTAAATTTTTTAGTGTCTAAACATATATGGTGGCCTGTTTTGAAACATGTCATCTTGATATAAAGGTAATGATTTAAATGAGCAATTTGTAGAATGCATATGTCCAAATACCTATATATAAGTGTCTACACAAATACGTACAAATATTAAAATATATGAATATATGATGTATTTGTTAAACTTATAGACAATTATGAACAATGTTTAGTTTTTTGGATTATGTCAAAAGAACTCGATAACTCAGAACAGCTTACATATTCATAAGAATTTGTGATTAATTAAAAAAAAAATACAAGTCCTAAATCTTCTATTACAATTCGATCTAAAACAAGACACGGACCCTAATCTTAACCTAGAACAAATTCATCAGCGTGACGAATCATAGAACGAAATCATAATGCAGATAATACAAATTACACATTGAATACACATCAAAGACTCACAACACTAATGAAAGAATACAGTCATCATACGACTTCTGAATGTGAGCTAAGACTTTCTTCGACTGTAGACGAATGTAATAGATATCCCCACCGAGCTCTTTTTAAGGACAGATGGAATATAAACACTAATATTGTGAAGGAGACAACATGGATCTATGATGCGTAGAATCAAAGCCTAGAACATATATGTCTGGAAGTTACAGATCAAACCTTTTGAAATCCAATACTTCAACTAACTGCTCCAACTTTAAGTCTGCTACATATTTAGTCCATCAACTTCCTCCTGCTGCAAATTTAGCTTCTTATGTAATCTACAAATACATTTACACAATTAGTCATGAAAATATGTTTGCTATGAATTGACTTCTCAACAGATCGATTCTTTATCTCCATAACGTATAAATTAAATTCTTCATTATCGATACACACTTTTTAAAGGTAAATTACGAAATTATACAATTTGACCATTTATTTCAACAAAATTGACGTTAAATTTTAGCAAGCAAAAGCATATAGATACCGCCTATAGTCGCTGGCTAATTAAGGCAGCCGCTTTAGTAGTTATGAAAACCAAATATGCAAGGTGCCACGTGTAAAACAAATAGCAAGCTAAGCCCCCGTTTTTTAATGAAACTAGTTAATTTCCCTCCGCGTGTCGCCGCGGAGAGCATAAGCGTATAACCATGTTTCATAAACGTGCGATGCATTTTTAATCCAAAAGCTGTTACAAAACATACTTGTTTGTAAATTAACTGCACGAAGCAACAAAAGTGATGTATATACAGGGTCGTCTCAATACTTTTGGTTGTGTTAGGCTAAATGAAATTTTGGGGCTTTTATTCGGACGATTGGTGTTAAAAACCCTCATTTTTTTCTGAGCTTGGGACCAGCAATAATAATAGTTGGTGGAGTTAATTTTTTATTTTTTATAAAACTTTTTACATGCATAAAAATTTATAGTAAGTTTATTTTTCTAGTATATGAAAACAATAGTTATTGTTGATAAGCTCTGAAAAATTAATAAATATGTAATTTCACTACTACATATAAAAAATTTATAAGGCGGTTTAGACCGCATCAGAAAATATAGCCTAAAAATGAAGTATTTTATAAGGTCGTAATGAAGTAACCACCCCATAAAAGGCCTATTAGTACTTCTATATGTGATTAATGTTTTGGTTTTATATGAGATGGTATTTATCACTGTCTTAAAAAATTTTATATGTAGTAGTGTTTAGAAAAACCAAAGTTTAGGATGCGCTTTAATAAAAAGTTCAAGAAAAGTCACATGGCATTTTTTTATTATTTGTTTTTCTATTATATACTTCTTATTTTGCAACTTCGGCGGCATATTGCTACCAATAAAACACCCCCTAAACTTTAAGCATTCTATAATTCTAACCCTTCAACTTTATATCATTTTAGATGCCATCAAAATTACTACCCTCAACTTTGTATAATATAAAAACTAAACGCTCAACTTTTTAAAATGTCACTATAACTCTCTCAAGTTTCTGATGTTTAGATTTTAACGTTTATGTTTTTTATAATACGTTTTTTGCGCAATAGATTTTGTTCGTTATTTTTTTTTAAACGTGGTAATGTACAAGTTTATGACAGTACGTTTCTTATATAAAATTTGAAATATTTATACCGGTATGCAAAAGTTTCTTTTCTTATTTAAACTTTCAAATGTTTACAACATTAATAGTTATGAGTATAATCAAAGGTCTAAGTTAACGTACGGATTTGTGACGATAATGTTTAAAACGTTTTTGTACTTAAATGCGTTAATGTTATCGCCACACATAAAAAATAGTCTACGTCGCTGGTGCAACGTGCAGGTGTTACGTTGTTTTCCCTTTTACGGGTGTTACGTTTATTTTTGTTTTTGATTCTAATACTATTTTGTTTTTTCAGCGTCCCTTTTTTTGTCTAAATTTATAAAAATTCAACCTGCTCACATGTTATGGAGCGCGATCTATGTTTTATTCTTCGAAACCGGTTATGTTTATATTATGTACTTTATTACATTAATGTGATATCCGGTAATTTCGGGTTCTGAATCCGGTCACTTCAATTCACTGACGGTCCGGTAGTCCTAGGTTAGGATCACTAACGAACCTCACGAACTATTTATAATACTGAACATCCACGTATTACACTTAATTTGGATTGATTATATACCATAAAAGAAATAAGTTTATAGACGAATACTCTAATATATACTTAACTTGATTATTCACGAGTGAGAAGTCTGACTGACTCACACTTTGACCTTATAATTATTATGTTAACTAGTTATGTTATTATAACTAGTACTTATGTGAACAATTATAAGTGTGACTCAGGTGAACTAACATGATTTGACACAACCTCATAAAAATAGTCGTAAGACAATATTAGTTAATTAATAATTAATGAACACATTCAAAAACGTGTGCGCAAAAATTATACTGGAATCGAACAACATTATTTGAATATAGTAAACAAGGCCGAGCGACTAAAAATAAAACAAACGAAACTCAAAACCGAATTTTATACAGACTTGTATTGAGCCTTGAATTAAATATACTTGAGTAATGACCGGATGTATTTAAAAATACAGCAAAAAACTAGAGGGGCTAAAGTGCAAGTTTAAAATAAAGAAACAAGATGCTTGTCATCATCTTCTTACGTACGGAAGAAGAAAAGGAGACCGAACGTCTCCACCTTCATACCACCACCGAAGCCGATCAACTCCACAACCGGCGATCATTCGTATACCACCACCATGGCTACCATCATCCCGCTGCCACCATCACTTAGCAGTCTTTCTCCGCCTCCCCTCCATTGCTACCGTCGATCGAAAGCACCTTCATACAACCACCGAGACCATCATCGTGAGCAGCCACCGTGCACAACCGGAGATCACCGCTGCTGTCATTTAACACCGCCAGCCACCACCAGAGACTATTACAAACATCTGGGAACTCCTTCGCGTTGGTTAGCCACCATCGAGGAACACAGCCACCGATCGACCACCAAACCTCCGACCGCGAACCACCGGGCTGTTTGCTTGTGGGATGGCTATTTCAAACTTTCGCAACATGATCAAGGTGTATCGTAGCAGCCTTTGAACAACCCCGTCATCAACCCGAACTCTAGGGTTCTCGATCTCTACCACCGTCGCCATGGACCACCGGAGAACCACCGATCACTTTTGATAAACAAACAGTAGGTAAAAGCTTGTTCTTTTATGTCAAATCTCATTATGATCATGAATGAAACATCACAAAATATGATGAAAACGGGTTATTGGGTATAGTTGTACGTGAATAGGAGAAATGGTGGTGTGCTTGCCAACTAGCTAGGAAGGTGTAAGTGATCTTGGTTATGTGAAGAGGTATGCGTATACATATGGTTGGCGAACCTAGTTAGGGGGTAAGCTTAATAAAAGGGTGAAACGGTTTCATAGTTTGGTCATACGAACGGTGTTATGAACATTCTTGGGCTAACCAATTAGGTTTGGACAGTACAACGGTTAAATGGATTAGGATTAGCAAAGCCCATTAATAAAATGGATCAGGGAAAGAACCATTGCTAGATATAAGGATGAATAGACCGAGTTAAGGGATATGAAAGAATGTTAATGTGTGTGTGCTTCTTCTTCTTCAAATTTGTGCTCAATATCCTAATTTTGTGAAGTTTTTATGAAAGTTCTTGAAGATATATGATGTTGTGTTCTTGAGTTCATTTGATTTTTACTGTTTGATCTTGCTACTCACGAAATGGGTTTTGATTCTCCCTATTTTATCCAAACATTACTCAAATCGGGTCCAAATTTTATGGTTACTCACATTCATATTGCTTAATCTAAGATATTATTTCTCAAGAAAACCATCGAATATCTTTTTGTTCTTGTGATTTCCTCTGGAAATGTTAGTAATGCTTTTCAAGCTTGTACTCAATGCATAATAATATGTACATTTTAAATCAATTTATGTGCAAGTTGTCACAAACACCCATGTGCAGTCAACAACATCATCAATGTTCATTTGATTAAGAGAAAATTGAAAACAACTTTTTACAAATCACGTGGGTTAGTTGTTGATATGATGTGTCAACATCACCACTACTCAGACATCATCACCATCTTCGTTGATCTTTATTTTCTCTCTCCTCATTTAACCAAATCTCAAGAACTGGTTGGAGTACAATCTGTCAATTTTGATGGTTTTATGAGAAAAACATGTTCATGACTATAATCTGTGTCGATCGAAGAATGAGTTGCAGATTTTATTTTTGATGGTGAACTTGGACTCGATGGTGGTGATGGAGTTTTTTTGGGCACTTGTTTTGGGGAAGCAGGATGGCGGCCATTGTTTTCTTTGTAGCGATGACGGCGGTGGTTGTTAGAATTAGGGTTCATCGGTAGATGAAAGCAATATCTTCGGAAGACTCTTTCATACGAACAAGGTTCAGCACAACTGTCGATGACCATATGGGTTTTCACTGCTGAAGAACATCTTCTGAAGAACCATCTTTTGAAGAACATCCGCCACTTGAACACCGAGAGAAAGGAATCAACTTTTGCGTAACTTCTCATTAACAGATTCAGTTACATATAACGACCTAACCATCCAATGAACATTACAAACTAACCCCTTTTATTCTATTTATTACAATTCAGTCCCTGAACTATTTATTTCATAACAACTACCCTCCCCTTAAAAAACAACCTTGTCCTCAAGGTACATCAACATTCAAAATCTGGAAAATGAAGCTTGAAGTCATCTCTAAACTCCCAAGTGGCCTCGGCCTCTGAGAGTGGTTTATTCTTCCACTGCACTAATACTTGACCCGCAGCCCGATTATGACGCTTCACAACCCGAGAATCCACGATTGATTGAGGCTGGAAAGTAAATCTGGGAGCACAAGGAATTGGATTAACCATGAGGGGTGGTCCATCAGCCTTTTTTAACAATGACACATGAAATGTTGCATGAATATTAGTGTCTGGTGGTAAATCCAATTGATAGGCAACAGCTTCAATTTTTTTTTTAAATCAAATAAGGTCCATAATATTTTGGAGACAATTTTGTATAACGAGCATGTCGTAATGAACCTTGTACATAGGCCTGCAACTTGAGATAGACCCATGAACCCACTTCAAAACTGCGTTCAGTGCGGTTAGCATCAGCTACTTGTTTCATTCGATTCTGAGCCTTACATAAAGATTCTTTCAACAACCTCAAAGCTTCCTCCCGGTTCATCATAAAGTCATCAACATCAGCCACCATAGAATCCCGATGTACATAAGGAACCTGTAGTGGAGGAGGATACCCATAAAGTGCTTGAAAAGGAGTTGACTTAATGGTCGTATGATAATTGGTATTATACCACCATTCGCCTAATGATAACCATTTCTTCCAAGTTGTGGGTCGACCCATAGTCATGCATCTCAGGTACATTTCAATGCAACGATTCACCACTTCCGTTTGACCGTCCGTTTGTGGATGGTAAGCAGTGGATAAAGCCAATGAAGTACCTTGAAGACGTGTAAATTCCATCCAAAAGCGGCTCAAAAATATTGGATCACGATCTGAAACTATAGTGGACGACCAACCATGTAGTTTATAAACATGATCAAGGAAAGCTTGAGCTACATGTGTTGTAGTAAAAGGATGGGCCAAAGCTATAAAGTGGGCATACTTTGTTAATCGGTCCACCACTACAAAAATGACGTCTTTACCCTCGGATTTAGGTAACCCGGATATGAAATCCATGCTAATATCTGACCAAATAAAAGATGGTACCGGTAAGGGTTGTAAAAGACCAGGAGAAGCAATGGTCTCATGTTTAGCCTGCTGACAAATTGTACAACCACGAATAACTGTTTTAACAGTTTTAATTTGTCCATTTGTCCCTTCCAATAAAAAATACCCCGCAAACGTTGATAAGTAGCATGAATACCGGAATGCCCACCAACAGCAGTGTTATGACACAGCAAAACCAAATCTTTTCGCAATTGATCATCATGACCCACCACCAATTTAGACTTCCGATGCAGCAATTCATTATGGATGGAAAAATTCAAAACTTGATGACCACTTTGAAGTTTAAGAATAATAGGTTGAAGGTCAATGTCATCCTCCCAACTGTGTTTAATTCTGCTTATCAATAAGGGATCAAAAGAAGTCAACGTCATTTCAAACACCGTTGACCCATGAACTCGTGATAAAGCATCAGCAGCAACGTTTTCAATACCTTTCTTATATTGAATTTCATAATCATAGCCCATCAACTTAACTAACCATGAATGTTGCAAAGGAGTTGTAATCTTTTGCTCCAATAAATGTTTCAAACTCTTTTGATCTGTGCGTATGATAAAGTGATTAGCTATTAAGTAATAGTGCCACTGCTTAATAGCAAACAAGATAGCAAGAAGTTCCTTTTCATAAACAGAAAGAACTTGATGATTAAGAGAAAGGGCTTTGCTAATAAAAGCAATAGGATGATTAGATTGCATCAAAACAGCCCCAATTCCCTTAGAGGATGCATCTGTCTCGACCACAAAAACTTCAGAAAAATCAGGTAATGCTAATACAGGAGCTGTCATTAATGCATTCTTAAGCTGCTCAAACAAAGTTTGAGCCAACCAATGGGTGTCTAGCTGGGTTGTTGGATAAGGTTTGGGCTTTTATATGGGAGGTCTCAAGTTCGAATCCCACTCCGGGCGGTCTTGAGGTACCCGACACTGATGAATCTTAGTACTATGCGGGAAGGCTTAATGCTGTGAGTGTAGTCCCTTACGGTGCTCAGATCAAGTTGTAACACCCTGCTCCCCTGCCCCCGGCCTCCGGCCGGTCCAGGCAGCGGTCGATGTTACTAACCGGGTCAAACAAACAGCAGGATCGAGTCAACCGGTCTATAATGCGCAACTCCAATTATACCAGACAAACATTCATCCATATATTCACAACAGAGTGTTTACATTGATAGCGGAAGCATATGTTTACATACAATAGTGTTTAATACATTACAACAATATTAAACAAATAGATAGCCCTTGATCCTTGTCCCTTCTTTCCATGTCTTAGATACCTGAGATTACATTATTTGAAAAACTCAGCTTTCGCTGGTGAGTCCATAGGTTTTGATAATCAGTAAAACCTTCGTTAGTTAATTATACTCATAA
>WOUH02023182.1:0-14260 GCA_009936405.2 Stevia rebaudiana
GAGGTGTTGAGATTTTGGCCCTTTCCCACGCTTCTTACGTAGCGTGTATCTTTCAAACCATCGCTCAACTCAAAATTCCGCATACACCCATTTGACTCTAAATTCTCCAACGAACACAATCGTGAGATAAAATTTTCTAGGCTCGGGATTTCTCCAATCATCTCGGTGCGCTTATCGAGGTATTCCTAGGTTTTCCTTTTATCAATACAAGCGTCTAGGTCATGCCTCATCTGAAAACCGGGTGTTACAACCCGCAATGCCAATTAGTCTTACATGGTTACCTTAGTTCCTCACCGTCACACGAGACTTAACACGTGAAGGAGTTGGTAAATAAAAATGAATACTTTACCCAACCGAGATTATTACAGTTCGCATAGCGTTTCGTAATACATACTTTGACTGCATAGGTCAAAGGTGTTCGTCACGTAGAACCGTAAACCCTGACCGGATTGGAAATAGTAAAATGGCATCGAAGACTTCGTATTCGCATGACATTTGGCGTAAAAAGTCTTAACACAACAGATTATTACAAGTCCGCCATATGATACCGGAACTTGATCAAATTTAATATTGAATATTGTATGCGTTTGCTGTTCCCGATAAAAATCAAGTTAATTTTTAATGACGTTTGATGTTTGTTTGACTTAGTAGGTGGATGATTTAATCAATAACGGATATCCGTAAGGTATGTGACATTATGAACCTTTGGTTAAAACGAAAAATAAATGTCACTGAACTTATGCATAATATCATGGAATGAATATATTGAGACTTTATGAAGCTTTAGATTAGAGTGATATGTGAATATTGTAAATCTAAGTATATTGTCGTAGGATTTTGAATAATGGTTTGAATATACTAATAAAATAGCAAGGCATTAAGAAATTTAAGTTGGAAAATAATGTAATGTCGTAGTGTGTTGATTTGTGGACTGAGGAATTAGAATAAATAGGGTTAGATGTTTAGGATTTAGATTAGTATGATAACCAAATATCATAAGTCATGAGTTTAATGTTGTTGAATCATAAGCTGAGTGTTATAATTATGGGTATTTAGAATACATGTGATGCATGATATTGATTAACCTTAGATTATTATTGATAAATAGTTATCACCGATTATAGGTGTAAGGTCATACCGTTGTTGGGTTTTGACTGATTTGTCCAAATGTAGAATAATCAGAGTATGTCCTATTATCTCCAAATGAAATAAATCATATAGTTTCCAATTGGGTCATGTTAATGTATAAGTAGGTTTGCAAATGAATCTAATTGAGTATTGTGATATGAGTGAATTATGTATGCAACATGAATTGATTGATCTTTAAACGAAATACAGCCTAAAGATTTTAATTGTCTCATGTGAAGGTGTAAGCATATTACTATATGAATGTGCTAGAGTAGTATGATATTAATGAATAAAGTATGTAACATGAATTGATTGTTCTTTAAAGAAATCAATCGTAAGCAATTTAATTGTGTCACTTATGATAAATTGTTGTGACGTGTAAATGTGTTTGCATATAAGTGTGATAGAGCATTGTAATTTAAAATAAATATATCATGTCACTTACAAATATCAACATATGATACTTCTAGGTGACAGAATTCAAAATGAAATTATTGCTAATCCAATTAAACCCTATCCTCGTGAAAGATCAACAAATGATAATTCATGGTAAATGTTGAACCCCATTAACAATTCATTGTGTTTTGATTAATGAAGTGTAATATTGAGATCTCATTAAATTGTATTATCATGGGAATTACCCCATGATAATAAAACTAAAGGTGATGACAATACTAATGTCATTAGGTATAATATATGGAATTTAATAAAGGATTCCCATCAATTCATATTATCAAGAGGAATCACCCACCAACAACATGATTAGATGGAGATTAAAACAATAATAAGTCCTTTTAGATTATATCGCTTTGAGGCATCACCCTCTAAATAATATAATTTAAGAGGTATCATTATGTATGGCTTGAAACATTTGAGTGGTATATAGGGTTTTTGCATACCGATGACATATTAGAGCTGTATAGTTCACGAGACGTGTGACATGCTTTGGCCTATAGATGGAAAATCATCCTTTCAGTTCCTACATGTCTGTCTCTTAACTAAAACTCTAACGAGAAGTGAAAGTTTGAAATCAATGATGTTTTGAGAGTACCAGATCATTGTGTAAATGTGTGATAGTATATAGCGTCACATAGCAAACATAATGATTCATAGTCTAAGGTTAGACCATATGTATATGTGTATGTTAGAATGTCAATGTTTTATCTAAGGTGTATTTAACCTACGGGATAAACATATAATATTATGGATCACATAAAAAACAGTAAGCATGTAACACATAGCACATAGTTGAACATGTAAAAATAATAATGAGGTAATACTTATAGTCTAGGGTTTGTACAAATACCGTAATTCCCTATAAGCACAACTCTGATACCAATCTGTGACACCCCAACCGACGGCGGAATCGTCAGAGCATGATATGATTGTTCATCACTCGCGCCACTAATTGTTACAATATAATTAACATGCAAAACTCGTTATTTCAATGAATTCATATAAGTCAAATTAGATTATTCAAAAAACATAAATACATTTACATAAAAGACTTATATTCTAATTAGAGTTAAGTTCCTTTTTGCTCCCAATGATTTGGCCCAAATAACCCTTTTACTCCAAAAGTTTCAAGATCAGTTTTTTCCTCCCCGAGGTTTGCGATCTGTCCCCATTAGCTCCAAAACACTAACACCGTTAAATTTTTTCCATTAAATGAAGGGATTATCGACATTTTACACGTAAGGATTGATTCTGTCATTTATTAATTTTCAAGAAGAACAAAAAAACAATTTTAAAATCTAAGGGACCTAGCATGTAAATTTAATTAAACTTGTGAACCGATAATCTCCTTTAACCCATTAGCTCATCACGATCAACCACCTACTTACCTTCAACTCATCCTTATCGAACACCACACCAGCCGGGGACCACCTCTCCACCGACGAACACCTCTCCATCGCCGACGGTCTCTCCATCGGCGACCTCCCTTACCGCCGCTGACCATACCCCCACCATCATCACCATTCCTTGCCTAAACCAGCTGGCCATACCCCCACCATCGTCCATCATCACCATTCCTTGCCTAAACCAGCCTCTCCCACCATCGACATCGCCATCCACCCCCATCGCCATCCCACGTCGGCAACCACAGTTCACCACCACCACCACAAGTCTCTACCACCACCGCCACAAGTCTCTACCACCACCATCGATCCTCGCATATCTAAAATTGGGCATCACTGATCTGAAAATTGACCATCAACATCGTAAGGGTTTTAGTGCAGATCTAGATCTACAGTCGGATCTACATTCGCGGATCTGAATCTACCATCAATATCGTGAAATTGGCCATCGCAGATCCGAAGCTACTACCGGATTTGTCGGAGATGATGATGAATGATATGATGATGGTAGTAGTGGCGGTAACCGGTGGGTATTGAAGTTGGATAATGATGGATGATACGATGATGACTAACGATCTGATGAATAATGGATGATGTTGATGAATGATGGTTGCAACTTTGATACAAATAACCCTGGTTTATAACGTATTTAACAACTGGTCCCTTAATTAGTTTGAGCGTATTACACAAGTAGTCCTATATGTAAAAAGACTAAAATGCCCCTCATTTAACGGAAAAAATTAACGGACGTTAGTGGCTCGGAGTTAACGGGGACAGATCGTAAACTTCGGGGAGGAAAAAACTGATTTTGAAACTTTTGGAGCAAAAGGGTTATTTGAGTCAAACCACAGGGAGCAAAAAGGAACTTAACTCTTCTAATTATTAATCTAGATCCATGCTTCCTAAATTGTCACATAACTTGAATATTTGACCTATTACACATGTAAAATAGAGTTTGTTCAACTAAATGATTAGTTGGTGAGTTTGTCACATTAAAAAAATAAATATGATTTTAAACAAAAACATGCGATTCAATGTTTATAAGATAAATGGTAAACATGATGTTTGATGAATGAATGATGAGAGATACAACACTCTCGTGATTGCATGATGAGAGATAAAACACCCTCTGATTACACGATGAGAGATAAAACACCATCTGATTGCATGATGAGACATAAAACACCCTCTGATTGCATGATGAGAGGAAAAAACACACTCGTGAGTGTAATGAATGCATGAACAAGTATGACCAAATAGCACATAAACATATAAGCACATATTTTATCATATAATCTAATAAACATGAAAAATTCTCATTTGAAAATTGAGTAAGTTTGAATAAATGGTTTGTGAATAATGACATGTGTAAAAGCCCAAAAACAAAAGAGTAAAATGAGATTAGAAAAACTAACTGTTTTCAAAGGGATCCAAAATATCACTGTATAGTTGCAATAATCCAAGAATCACAATTCAACCTAGAATATGATATAATAATAAATCTTATAACTTGTCTAATTCATAATAGTCATATAAGCATAAGGGGGCTCTTGATAATTTAGATTTAATGATTTTGCGATTAAAATTATCGATTAATAATATTCGCGTTGTGTTAGTTTAGTTAATAAATTGTATTTAACTAAACTAATTAAGGTTTATAACTTAGATTTATATAAACAATTTTAAGAATAAATAATTATTTTTATTCTTTAATTTTATATATAAAATTTTCAATTGTTTTATTTAAATAACGTTTATCATTTAACTTTCTGAATTAACTGAATAATTTATATAAGTTTCTGGAATTTATTATGCAATTTATTTACAGGGTTTAGTCTTTAATCTTTTAAAAATATTAGACTTTTAAATAACCTTTTTTTTTACTGTGAAAATAATTTTGATTTTATTTATAATAAATGAGAAATTAAACTAGGTGAATTTTGATATAAAGTGGAAAAAAATAGATTTAACATGAATTAGATATGAATAAAACAAATTTATTGAACTTAAACTGTTTAAAATTGGAAATTTAAAAAAATAATGAAAGGCCCGTGGGTCGGGGTTCGAACCCCAGACCTGAACTGTGTCCATGGTAAGTCTTAACCACTGTCGATTGGTAGGATCTTCTCATTAGGTGCAGGTTTAAATTTATTTAACTATTAATCCAAACCAGATCTGGGTTTCATTACGAGCCTTAGTTTATTGATCCGTTCAAATCAACAAATTGATATGATAGAACTTAAAATTGATTGAGGGGTTTTACAAAGTAGATCAAGATGAGTCTAATGGTTTTGTTACCTCGGACTGACGATGACTAAAAGATGAGGTTCAAACTTTGGCCAGGTGCGAAGGTCTCGGTGGCAAGGAGGTCCGGTCGGCTACTCTTCTACTGTTCTAGTGAGAGCTCGAGCAATGGTTTGGTTTCGAAAAGTTCAAAGGGTGCTTAGCCTATATTTTTATACACGCTCTTGTCCTCAATCACCCCGTGATTACCGGGTTTTATATTTGAATGATTTTTGTTAGTTACACGTTTTTGGATGGATTGGAGTTGAAATTGATCATATAGATCTGCTAGTGAGCTGTGGAGACGCGTTTTTCTATATTTAGACTTGGTATTTTTGGTTGATTGGTGGCTGGTCATTCGGTTAAAACCAGGGAATGATTTGGGTAGTATTAATGTTAGAGAAGACATAACCCGAGGGTACACGGGTAACCCAGTGTTCATGGGTCGCATGTTTTGCCTTTTGGCACAAATGGTCCCTCTAGTTTCTGGTTTTTGGATTTTAAAAAGCATGTACTCATTTAAATGAGATTATAGTTTGGTTTATAATTTTGGCTACACAAGTTTATAATTGTACTATATTATATTAAGTCTCATTTTTTTACATCTTTAGTTATATATTTTTGTAGAATAAAAATATATACTTATGTAAAACAATTAAATCTATTATGTTTCTCTATATATAAATATATATCAACTTATTAATATATATGTTTATATATATGTTTGTATAGGATTTGCTACATAATAAAGTATAATAAATGTCACATGATTTCCGTTAACCGTAATATGTTCTACAAGACGGAAAAATCTCGGATGTTACACTGGTCAACTACCGATGGAAAAAGACCGATGAAGCAAACAATGAAGAACAACTGATGAATTATCAGTTGTTATGTCTAGGATCTATAGTTTGTCATTTGTAATCAATAGTTAGTTGTTTGTTGAAGTAGTTAGTTAATTTTTCAGTTGCTTTTAACGACTTGCAGTAAGTTTTTGTAATATAAAGTCATTAAATGTCACTATCATGATGTGACATCATGGGTGATGTTCAACATCTTATAAATAGGAGTTGATCGTTTATGAGCAACTACTAATGCTTTTTTGTATAACTTCACACTTGAGAGAATCAATCGTTTAGGAGTGACTGGTAATCGTTGATCATTTGATAATACAAGAAATTTCTCTTGAATTGCTTTTCTTTTAATTAATCAAACATGAATTAGTTAATTCATTAGCTTAGTAGATATTCAGATCCTTACAACTAGTATCAAAGCTGTCGTTTTCTAAAAAATCGATATTACAATCGTTTCAGAAGATTAGATCAAGCTCATAATTGGTATTTCAGCTATTTGATCAAATTTGATTAGATAATAACTGTTAGATATTGTTTTCGATCACAAGCTTCTGATCAAATTCATTGAATAAGAAGTTGTAGATCTCACTCTAGCTGAATTTACTATTCCATTGAATTCTAGCTAAGAACAACTGAAGTTGACTGAAAAATTCACCTCTCTCAATTTTCATAACACTGGATCATCAACAAAACCGCCAATAGCTGTTCTTCATCAGTATAACATATGGGAACCGTCGAATGATCCACTTTCTCTCAAACAACCATACAGGTTGTTCGAAATCAGTGATGTGTGATGTTTGGCCATCATCAACTCATGGTGATTGATGCTGAAACAAGCACTCCCAAACCCAAGGATCCTAAGACCTGTACTAAAGAGGATTTCCAAAATCTCAAGCTACACGCTGAGGAACATGCTCATATAGCCATGGCACTACCCAATGAAATTTATTATGGTTTGTTGCATCATGAGTCGGCTAATGAGCTTTGGGATGCTCCCAAAGAGCAGCTTGTAATGCTGATGTTGTTGCAAATACCAGAGAAATCCTTGTACAACAATATGAAACATTCACCTAATTGAATGGTGACACGCTACCACAACAGTTTGGAAGGTTCACTTCACTACTTAGTGAGTTGAAACTTGTTGGTCAAGAGTATCCAACCATCTCTGTCCTCAACCGTTTCCAAAGATCCCTACCTGATAAATGGGAAACATAATCCATTGTGTTGAGATCTCCCCTGATTCTAGATCTCGAATACTCACTCAGCTCCATGAAAAACTTCTCACCTTTTAAAGAGAAGTAAACCAAAAGGAGAAACTACTCAAATCAGGAAGATCAAATGATGAGTATGTTCAAGACAATACCACATTATTCAGCCATGATTATAATAATAATATCCAAAACTAAGGCTATGATGATCGCATTGACATAACCAACGTGATGACTTGTGAGTGATAACGATTGTTTACCTGATAAACTTTGTATTATCATGGATGACTTGCATCACATTCCATCCGATGACTTAGTGGAAATGGATATTTTACATCAACTTGCACTTCTGAGCATCAGAACTAATAAATTTTATAAGAGAACTGGAAGAAACGTTCTAGGGATCAAAGGGAAAACCAAAGTTGGGATGGATAAAGAAAGATTGAAATTCTATAAGTGCCAAAAGTTAGGTCATTTTGCTAGAGAATGCAAAGTTGCATCCTCTGGTTCTCTTGTTCCCTATGTTACATTCCCACCAAACAAACCCCAATCAAACCAAGGCACTACAAACTTTCATCAACAATCCCTACGAAGAGCAACAGCTCGTTTTGTTGAAGCTCCTATTAGCGAACCTGTTAACCTGTTCAATGTGTCCAAATACTAAATGGAAACCAGTTCCAGTTGGTACCTTCAAACCAACACTTTCAGGATGTTCAAAATCCTACATCACCAACTAGCTTCACCATCACAGCCTACCAACACACCCTCACCTTCCCAATCTGCCCAACAAGCCTTATTCACCCAACGCTATCTTGATTGAAGTAGTATGTTTGATGAGGTTGGTCATGCCTTATTTGCAAATGAATTATTTTCTAATTTCGCACTAATGGCAATTGACACACCTAATTGATCCACTATCTCATCATCTGGATCATCTTCTATAGCTACTCAGGTAAGCCTACTAATCCTTGAAAAGCTTTGTTATGAAACTTGCATTTAGGAATTTGCAAACATAAAAAAGGCAAATGTATTATTAAGTGAATAGATGCTTAAACTTGAACAACTGTAAAGACAAAGAACTTAGAGTATAAGAAAACATTAAAAGAAAAGAACTTTGTTAATCTCAAACTTAAAGACTAAAAAAGCAAACTTGCAAGAGCAGTTTGATTTAACTCCTGAAAAGTATAATGTATGCAAGGAAACATTGGCAAATACCCAAGTAAATTGTGATAAATAGGTACAATACTACAATGTTTTCCAAATGCTGTTAAATAAACAATCATCTAGCAATATCAAATTTGGCATGACTACAATCACATATGTCCTCCAGATGACTATACACCAAAAAGTCAAGGACTAATAAAGATGATCAAAGTGATAAAATATCACAAACAACTAATGACTTATCTCAAAATAATTCAGTTGTTGGAAACGTGTCCTACTCATCTCTTGAAAGTGAGAAAGGTGATCAAATTTCAAACAGCCCATTTCAATCAATTATGTTTGTGTCTGCAAAACAACAAAATACCCCCAACAACTGAAACTCCATCAACTACTGATGATTTATCAAAAACCACTGATATAGCAACTGCAAAACTCAAACAACTATTGAAACTTCTTGACAAATAATTCCAGAACAACTAAATATTCATTAGTTGTTCATTCAATAGTTTTATCCCAGCAGTTGTTCCAACCACCACTTATCCCTTGATTGTTCAACAACAGACAACTGATCACTTCACATCTTTGTTTATACCATATAATCTACCCAAGTTCAAATCAGCTCATTATCCTTCCGTAACTGCAAATAAACCCTTTATGCCTAATTATTCATTATTGAAACCAGTTTGTTCCAAATGTTTTAAATCAAATCTTGAAAAATTGCAGTCAAAATCAAAAACTAATATCCCATCTTCATCAACTCACACCAAAAATAAAAACGAAAAATTCAAAATTCCCAAATCCACACATAAAATCAAATCATGGGTCAATCATCCAGCCTACTACCATCCATAGTTGTTGCTTCTCCATTGGTTGTCCCCTCTCAAATTAACATTCTAAGTCAAAATCAACAACATGATAAAAATAATGCAACAATTGATGATTAAAGTTGACTCACAAACAACTATTCCTCAACACTAGTATAAGAATCCTAAGTCTTGGACTCCCAAATCCAACTAAATTATTTCATTTTTGTTCAGGGATCCTCTCCAAGTTTAAAAAACCTATGGTATGTGGATATTGGAGGATCCAAGCACATGACAGGACGCAAGACTCTCATAAATAATTTCAAATCAAAGAATGGAGTTTTTGTACCCTTTGGAAATAATGCAGAAGGGTACATAGTCGGGACAGGTACAATGTCTTGTGGTAAAATTCATTTTGAAGATGTAAGTATGGTTGAAAATCTAAAGTTTAATTTGCTAAGTGTTTCACAAATGTCTGATAAGAACTATAGTTTATTTTTCACAAAAGACACTTGCAAAATCTTATCACTAGAAATTTCACCAAAAATGAAAGACTTAATCAATGAACACACCCTTTTAGCAGCAAAAAGGAGAAGAAATGTCTATGTGAATTTCCATAGCCTCTTGCAACCAACACTGCGCTCTCAGGATTGACATGTATCATCTTATCTAGTTTGTTATATTGTCATGTTTTATAGATCTAATAATCAAGAATCGATCAACATGTGGTATCAGCGCGATGTTGATTAATCGATTCCTAACCAAAAATTGAAATCAAATAAACAAGAACCCTAATAAAATCGTTTTCGAAATCGATTCTGGTATGACTAATAATTTCAAAATCAGGTTTTAAATCAAGATCCCTAAAAAAATTCGATATCTTGAAGTTTCGTAACCCTAATTCGTAAATCTTGTTTAATATACAAAATCAATAGTATTAAAGATTTTTAAAATCTATTATAATTTAAACTCAGGTCAAATTTTCGAAATAAGATTTTGATTTCTAAACTCGTAAAAAAAATTATCTCGTAAAATTCAAGAACCCTAAAATAACATTTCATTTTAGTAAATAAACTAATAAGTTATGTAACAAAACAGAAAACTGAAACCCTCATAAAAATCGTTTTTGCAAAATCGATTTTGGTTTAATCAAAACTTGAAAATTTCAAAATACGGGTTTTGATAAAAAAAAACCTTAATAATATTTCCAAACAAAAACAAGATCAGTTATGGTTAAAATTAAAAACCCTATTGAAAATCGTTTATCTATAAATTCACTGTTGGTTTTATTAATTATCGTTTTTGAAATCAGTTTTGATTTGTTTAAGAAATCATGTATCATAGTTTTCATGCGAATTCTGGAAATCCATAAGAATTCTAGCCTAGCCAAATTCGCAAATCATGAATCAGTATCTACATAATGGGCCTAATCAATAAACCAGTCCAGTCCTTAAAAGGTCATGTAATTTGTAAGGGCCCAATTCGTAAGAATTCTAACCTGGCCCAAATCGCAAATTATGAACCAGTAACCACCAATCTGGGAAACAGTAAAGACTGCCCAAAATTTTTATTAAAACCATTAAATAATAAGTTTTAATAAAAACACTAATTAACATACTATTATTTGATATTCAATTTAAGCTCTTGTGAGAGTTATGTAAATGAGACGAGTATGTAGTAACTGTAGGGATGATATATCGGTAGTTGGGCGTTCTATCTAGGAAAGTTAGTTGCCGAAATCTCTGACATACCGTGACACCCGTTAACTTACCTGGAGATTTCCGATGAGAGTATTTTCATCTATAGCCAAGGCATGTCACATCAAACGTCTTTTGAACTAAACAACTCTAATATGTCAATGGTATGCTAAACCATAAACTTTAATGGTTTTACAAAACATTACTCTTAGTTTTGTCAAACCTAACTTTGCTTAAACTTAACAACATATGTTTCATATTTGTCCAATGATGATTGTCACATCCATGTTTGTAAAACTTAACATGAGAATAACTAAAATGCATCACTTTTTTCTAATGATGATATGCTACATTTGTTATCGCACATACTTATTTAAAAATGTTCATTATTATAAATAATAGGTAATTAACCAAAGTGAAAGCCTATTATTTAAACCGAATCTAATTTAGCCTATTAGTTTTGATGTTATAATAGACTTAAACTAACTGATATCACAGATTCCTTAGTATAATGGTCCTTAATCATTGTTGTTGTAAATGGTTTCTTGCAAATCTGGATTAAAACATGTTTTTATAGTAACATGTACATTTACATAATCATCCTAGGTTAATTCTGCATTTAATGGGAAACATCAAAAGTACCTTGTTTCAATCTTAATAATGCCATGGGGAATGCATTATGGGTGGGGCATTGATGGCCTCAACCACGCCCAGCGTGAGTGGGTCATAATGAAGGTCAAAGTGGCTGGAGCTACACCCTTGGGTGGGTTTGATGTTTTTTCTGTTTTAATTATTTTCAACCAATTATAATAAAATACTTTACCCTCTTACCAATTAAAATACAACGCCCCACTCTCCAATTTTTATACTCCTACTCCTAACTTGGCATTTCTGTCCCAAGTGAGTGCCTTTCTCTATCATGCGTGTCGCATACTTTGCACACTCACCCACTCCCCATAGCCTAAGCAAAAATAGTTGGAGCCTATCACATCTCAACAAAGTCAATTAATAGTCAAAGTGACTCCAATAAGAACATCCTCACCATGATTAATGACTTCTCAAAATCAATTGACTTTTCAAAATCAATTAATAAGTTAACCTAAAATTCAGGTTCATTACAACTAATCTATATAGATTATAAATTCACCAAATAGGCAATCCAGGTTCCAAATTCAAAATCAAGCCATGTAACATCATTTAAATTTACTTACTAATAACTAATAACCAATTTCAAAGTAATCTGCAAGATGCATATATATTAGGTAAGATGCATTTGAACAATGGCATAAACGAAACAATGGCATAACGTTAGTAAGCTTGGGCATATTTTGCTTTTCAGCAAAAGCATGCATTTTGTTTTGTACATAAGCTCAACATTTTTGTAAATAGTTAATTATTTATCATAGTTGTAATATTTTTTTTCAACGTGTAAACTGAGTGTTCATGAGATATAGTTAAACTTGGGTTTGAACTCTTATGCAACATGTACTTAATATGTGCTAACCAACATAACAGTGAGGGTAGACTCTTTTAGATGTTAAATTCAAGGTAAAAGGTTGTTGCTATTGTTATGGCCGCCACATGAATGGAAAACGGCCTGCAAACATAAACAACGCATAATTAACATTAGAAATGGAGAACTACCTGCCACACATTAAAAATACAACTATAATGGAGAATTGATGGATATGTCTTCTAATAAGTAATAATTAAAAGCTCAAGGAATCTATTGAAACAATTGTCATAATGTTTCTATTTATATACCATAAACAATTGTCATAATTTATCCTATTTATATACCATAAAAAATTGCTATAATTTTCCTATAAAAAGCTGAAGAGTTTGGTTAATGTTATTACAAGATTCTAATTTCAAACTTTAGATTGAATCTTGATATCAAACTTCAGCAGCAACATTTCATAATTACTTTAAAAGTTGTCAGGTGCAATGGTTTTAACAATAATTTTTAAAATCCAATGACAATAGAACATAGCATAAAAACAATCTTGATCTTTCAGTAATCAGTTTAGCTGCAAATCATGCAGTTGATCTTAGTAAATTGAATTAAAAATTTAAAATCAATTCACCTAAACTTGGTTCTAAATTTGGGTGAGAACATCACAACAACTCGAATGTGGGTTAAGAGCACATCAACTTAACAATGTACCCCAATTTCGAAAAAAAAAACATATCAATGTAACAACAATCTTGGGAAAAGCATCGATTTTGGAAAAACATGTCAATCCATTAATAACATATAGAAGATGACCTGCAATAGGTTAAACAAAGCAACGGTAGGACAGCGTGGTACCTAGACGATGGTAAAGCAGCAAATGGAGATAACTGTAGTAGTTTACACTGAGCAAAAACTCAAAACGAAATTGAATTTTATAACAAAAAATTATAAACAAAATTGAAACTACCTAATGATATAAGATTAAAAAGGGAGAATGTGTCACTTTATAGTAAAGATTTGAATTTTGAAATTTGAGATTTGAATTGTCCTCCATTTCCATGATTTGCAAGAATTGCTTCTTTCGTGTATGCGTCTTCAGATTAGAAGAACCCAAGAACAGAGCAGGTATCTCTTTCGTTGATGCCTAAGTCTGCAATGGCGTTATCCCTGTTTGTTTCCCTGTATGCCAAAAGGATAAAAAGCATTGTACGACCATCCTTTAGTTGATCTAGGGTATTATGTGAGTACGTGATCGGCGCTCCAAACAAATAACCAGAATGTTTAGTTAATGAATTTGGGCCTATGATTTGGGCTTATATAGGTTTCACAGCTTAATGTTGAATTGGGTTTAAACCTGCTGAAAAAAAAAATTTGTATTCAACTTGCTTAAAGAGGTTATACATCAAGCATGAGCATGTGTATCACTTAATCTCTTGAAAACCTAAGATTTTCTCTCTCCAATCACTATATTAAAGTAGTATAGATATAGATATATATGTATACGAAAAAGACACATGTCCATAAACAAGTAATTACCTAATAACCCCATATTACACGTTACTTACATGTAACACATTAAAAAGTCATGACTATCAAATGCACCACTTCATAACACCATCCATGCTAGTAACTCATACATACATACATAATAACTACAAGTTACAAGTCAACAAAACCACTAACTAGATTAGAAATCTTTAGTTAGATGGATATAATATGTGACGCCCGCTTCCCGGAATATGTCACGTCATCGGATTTACTCATGAGCACAATAGTCAAACAGAGATAACTCAATTGTAGCGGAAATT
>WOUH02023222.1:0-14258 GCA_009936405.2 Stevia rebaudiana
GTTATTATAAATAACAAAGTGCTAATACAAAAATTATGTTATATACCATCATAGCATTATATAAATGTTACTATAACACATTATAATTCATATTATCACTTTGAATCTCATAATTTTGAACAAAAAAAAATATATATTTATGAATAAAAAAGTGTTATTATTAAAATTGATGTTCTATATACAAACATATATCATTGTGAAAATATTAGAATAGACATTGTTATTTATACTATCACTTTGATTTCATGATTTTTACAAAAAAAATAAGAAAATATTATGATAGCACTTTATTATTTATAATAGAACTTTGGTTCTCACTGTTTTTACGAAAATCATGGTTTGTATCGAAACCATCCCCTCTCCTATATATAGATATGTTTTATTAAGTTCAACCCACATATATACGTAGGAGGTGGATCCGATACATATGTTTTCTTTGTGCTAAACGTAGGATATAATCTGTGGCATTGGATTGATTAATGGTTAAAATCATATGGTCCACTTTTTTGCATTAAATCTGCGTGAATTGACGTGTAAAGATAGAAGAGGAAACTATATTTTTGTTATTTTCGCATTAAATGTTTATGACATAATAACTTAATATATATACATGGAATGATTTAATGATAAAATTTGTAAATATTAGTTATATAATCTCATGTAGTACACGAGTTTTAAGGTAGTATTCGTGTGTATATGACACTTTTTTAAAGACCAATAGAAACTCTCCACTAAAATCTACTCTTGAAATCCACGTATTCTCTAATTTATAAGATTTAATCAGGCACGACTTTGGTAGCGACAAGCAGCAGATGCCAGTAGGCACCACACCAATAGGCAATAGGACCCAAAAATTTGGGTGGGTCGTTAGATCCAAATGACAAAACTATTTGAGTTAAAATGTTGTTTTCTATCAAAATTAGGTGTTGAAAGAGAGAAGCAAGCTTTTGATATAAAATTTGATGTCATTAATTGATTTCATTTTAAGATTCCGGGACTAACATGATATTAAACAAATATAAAGTTTGATGCAGTTGAGGGGATCATGTGTTCCCTGTTTAGAGGGCAAAGCAAGTAGTTGATCAAGATTCAACGAAGCATGCTACTGAGTATCTTCCTGACTTTTCCTAATCCCTTCAACTAAGGACATAAAAAGACTATCGAGTAAGTAGGAAGGTCTTTACCCCAGTGTTTCCACTTCTAGCTATTCATGTCGTTCAAAAAGAAGATCATATGTTACTGGAAATCCACAAGACTTCAGGAAAACCAATTAATTAATGCCCTTTTTTAATGCAGGTTCCATTCGATCTATGCTTGAGATGGTGGAGTTGTGCTCGGGAAGTTCAGGGTACAAGAAAGCAATTATGGCGATCTTCTACTCAACATTGTGGTGTATATTAAAGGAGAGAAACGCGAAAATACTCGCAAGGTTGCAACAATATCCACTAGACGTGCTTGGCGAAATCAGATCTCTCTCTTTTCTATGGGTCAAATACATGGGAAACAATGAAAAACTTATGTGGTCTAATTGGAGTAAATTATGTTGTATCCTTATTTAGTTAGTGGCTAATTGGTGATCAATAAAAATAATTGTTCGTTGTTTAAAAAAAACATTAATGAAATTAAATGAAGCAAAGCTTGTGTTGGACTTGAAGGGGGTTTAGAACACAAGGCAAGTGAAAGTTGAATATGAAGCTAAAGACCTCTGCTAGAGGGACTCATGTCTTCACCACCCTATGAAGGTTATCATAAATTACTTTCAGTTTTTTGGCTCGTGTAAATTGTATTTTAGTCTCTTCTTTAATCTTTATTCTAACCTTTTTCATAAATTCAAACCGTCAAAGATAAATAATAAGCCGGCTGTTAAATTCGTAAGTATATACTGCAATTTGACATAGACAGAAAGTGATTTTCATACCTTTGTATTTGTAATGGTTTTGGCAGGTTTCGGCTTCTTGATGGTTTTTAGAAACGTAAATTTATTGGTTTATACGTTGAGATATAATTTAGAAATTTTAACTGTTTTTTTATATAGTATATTTACTGAAAAGAAAAGTTTATAGGAGAACTGAATCAAAAGCACGTATTAATATTTAAAGAATCGAAACAAAGTTTTTCGAAAATGAGTAATTAAATTTAGATACGTTCATTATTCATATACCCACAAATTTTTAAAAGAGTAATTTATGTTTTATCACAGTATTTATTTGAGTTTAAAGTTTTCATTTTCATATATTATGCGTATGTGGTTTCAATTTTGTATCAATTTAAGTCCTTTTAATTAACGGGTTATATTTTTCTATTAGATTTTTTCAAAAGACTAAAATGCCCCCACAGACTTAATTAAATGGTGTTAGGTTTACTGAATAGTAATAAATTTAAACTTTAGGGTCTTGAAATCTTATCATAGTCATCTTCACAGATCCAATCCAAAACAACACCAGACACAGTATCCCCTCTCTCTCACACAAACACTCTTCACCGTGTGTTAACCATCACACAGCACCACCAATGGTGGAGTCACAAGCATGGACCACTCGTCAGAGCAGCAACCTAGGCTCGAAACCACCGCGACATCCCCTCAACATCAACCGGCGAACACCGTTACGGAACCACCGACAACATCTTCACCTCAATCTTCGGCTCGTCGTTCCTCTCATCATCGCCTCCTGGTACTTTTCCAATTCCAACATCAGCGTTCTTCTCCTCAACAAGTACCTCTTCAACCCCAATGAACTCCCACCCACCCCGATCGACAGCCAAAACAACAACATCCTCACCTCATAATCTACTTTGGCATACCTGCAAAATAGGTTAAAAATTGGGGATAAAAAGAACTTACCATTTTCGTCGCTACTTTGATAAATTGGGGGGAGATGATGGTAGAAAATTGAGGAAGAACGGAATAGAGAGAGGACGAAGAGAGCTAAGAGGGATACAACAGTGAAGAGAGTGTAAAAACTTCTCTTTGGTGCCATTTTTTGAGATTTAAAGCTTCATGTAAAATGACAGATTCAAAATCGATTCATCAAATATAGATTGACATGTTAAAAGAAATTTAAGCCCTAATTTCGCAGCGGATTTTAAGATATAGACGCAAATTAGGTACATGCAAATTACTTTGACAGAGATTATGGAAAGATTGTCTCTGGCAAGGAAGGTGGCTGACGGAATTGCCTGGTGGCCGTCCAACAACAAAGATGATCGAGGCTAGATATGGATAATCAGTTATGAGCCCACCTTTGTTTTTAAATCACTTTGTTAACTAAGGGAAAGTCCACGTAGACATTTTAGTCTTTTTAAAAAAATTAACAAAAAAATCTAACTTCGTTAGTTGGAAGGACTCAAATGGATATAAAATGCAAACCACATACTCATAATAGATGAAAATAAAAACTTTAGACTCAAATAAATAGTATGGTGAAACCAGATGGACGTAATATTTACTCTCTTTAAAATGGGCTAAACTTTGCTTTCCTGAGCCCGGTTTACTATTTACGGTCGTCATTACTTGTTAAAGTGCAGCCCGTATCGAATATTTGGGCCATCAAGTCCATACACAATATTATTTATTTTTTTATTTTTTCATGAAAAGTGAATCCTACCCTTTTGTCAGTTGTTCTGTGATCTTTTCTTTTCTTGAAATAATGGGCCCACTTACTAGTAAGCCCACCAGCCATAAGTCCACAAATCGGTTAACTGGCCAAAAACTGGCACTGAAAACCCAAACCGGTTAATCAGTGATCACGACAAAACTGGTTTGGTTAAAACCCAGTTTTTAAACCCACGAAACCTAACGGATATAAAAACGAACCACCGGTTAACCGATAAAAAACCGACTATTTTAACAAATGGACGCAGTTAACCGGTTCGCAAACTTGAAGGCTCAAATCGGATTCAAACCGATGGTTCGTCCGGTTCACAAACAGGTACAATAAACTATTTCAAAACCAATTCAGGTTTAAAAACTGATTTTTTCATCTCTAGCCACCTCCTTTCTTGACAATTCGTAGAACAAAATCCCCTTTTGCTTCCACTCTATATAAAACTCTCAAAAGCATTACATATACGTAAAAACGTATAGTTACTACGTTGATGATATGAATTAACAATTAAAATGTTTCTCTGGCATCCTCGTGTAGGTCACCTTCTAGTAGTTAAATGATCAGAGCTTAAGATAAGTACACTGTCTTTTTCTGTTATTTATGTTGCTTATTATAGAAAAAATTTACAAATATTATAAGAAATACGAAATGAAACAAGTGAGAGTAGCTTGAAGCAGAGGTACCTTAGTAACTACTTGATGTGCACCTTTTTGAGGCAACGGTGGATTTGTCACTTTGTTTCATTCCTATGATTGAGCCTAGGTTAATAAAGAAAAATGGAAGCTTGGGTTATTTGTTTCTCTTTTGTATCCTAGAGATTACATCGAATGAATAGTCGTTTGAAAGTTACTGTTATGTTTTACATATATAATCTCCAGCATTCAGTTGCACTTTTTCTTTCACGGTTTAATCAAATCTTTCAAGTTCCAGGCTAGTAGTAACTTTATTCTGATTTTAAAGTGCCACATCAATCCCCTTGGGTCTTAATGGTTTGGTTTCGTTTGGTTTAAATTATTAAAAGTTTAATTTTAGTTATAATATAAAAAAGTATTTACAAACGATTTGGTTAATTTACGGTATAATCTAAAATTCATCAAAACGAGATCGTGAACACCTTTGGTTTGAATGAAGAACTTAATGTAATTTCTCAAAGGGCCCGAATTTCTAGTTCGTCTTAGGCTTCTAAAATGGTTGAGCCGGCCCTGTGTAACATTAAAGGGAAGGGAAGGTAATGAAAGGAGACATAGGTTGAAACACGACCTATAATGAAACATGCATGTTCTGATCAATTTTGAGCAACGACATAAGAATTTTCATTCTTTATACTTCTTATAGCGATAAGCTATTCATTTTGTTTTCGGCTTGAATCTGTGTCAATTTTTTTATTTATCTAAAATAAACTTTTTACATTGAAATAGAAAGTAAACGGACAACAAGCTGCGTCGCTAGTCATTTTTTAATAGAAAAGCTAAGTTTTTTAAAAACCATTCATAGATCTAAGGGTCATTACATTGCTATGCATAACCTGCTAAACTCGATTTAGCAACTTTACAGTCTCAAGCGCAAGAAAATCAAAAGTGTCAAATGCAAAAGGTATAAACCCGTATTGGTTGTCAAGACACGCTTTCTCATGTTTTGTTACTTTTCCTGAAGCAGCAAGCAGCTTAGCCGCTTGATCCATCGTGAAAACATCACTCCCCAAGCCCACAAGAGGAGAAACTCTAGTAAGAACCATACTAGCGTGCTTCCCTCCTACCCATTCGAAGACCAAAATGTCTGCCGGTCCAAGTATTGATCTTCTTTCCAATGGGTTGGTCAAGAAATTCGCCGGTGCTTATTTTTTAGCAGAGATCCCAAAACGTCTGAATTTGTCGAAAATAACATCCCTAACCAAATCGTGTCGGTACTTAAACCCCAGGAGCTCCCTACAATGTACTGCATGCTTCCCAAATGTGTCCAAGCCCGCCTTGTGACAAACAAGGCATATCTCATCAACCGGGAATAAGGGAATCATGTGACGACATTTTAGGATAGTACCGTACTTACGTGAAAACAAAGTCAGGAGGTGGCATCCAAGCCGCATATGCCACTGTATGAACCATTGCTTACACTCTCTTTCACCATTTACAATCCCACACTGCCAAATGTACACCACCTATCATCGTACGCATGCCGAGTAACACGGAAATTAGGCTTTTTCTTGTAATTCCTGTTAAGCGTATTTGTTCAGTATTCGCATTGTATCATCCACAAATAATGCACTAACAATTCAAGTCGTATTTAAGCCAACAAGGGAAGGACATTTGTCCCAATGATCCAAAGTGTTTGATAAAGTGTCTCTACCTAAAAATAGGTTGAGGGTTCAAGTCTCATAGTAGATTTGAAAGGTGAAAATTTTGTTGTTAAAAAAAAAAAAAACAATTAAGCCAACTAAAATTGGGTTTCGGATCTTTTGATTGTTGGCACGTTTTTGGAGCAATCGTGGGAAAAACTCCCCTTTTCCTGTCATCACGAATACATTTGATTACATGCTTGCTCAATCCAAATCAAGAATCAAAGACCAACTCATGATGATACAACTCTAATCACTATGTGATCTTCTCTGGGTATAGGGTTTGAGTAAGTTTGTAGTTTATCATATCTAATTTAAATCTGGGACTGGATTTTGTAACCCTTTAAGTTACGATGTGAATTCAGTTTAGTTGTGTTGAATCTATTGATTTGGATTAAATTGGTGGTTTATGAATTGATTATCTTTACAATCAGTTCTGTATATAACCACTATAAAATGGTTTCCCACCAGGCTAACTTGATTAACTACCTTTTTGCTCTACCCGAAAATCGGAGATGATTACTCATTTCTCATAATTGTGTAAATCTTTCTTAAGTTCTTTGCAATTTCAACTAGTTTCAAAATCAAATTTAAAACTCAAGTTTACATTTTCTTAATTTAATAAATTAGTTTACTAAATTGCACATTTAAGTGATTACATGCGGATACGATATCTTATTTTCCTTCTACTATTTAATGGTAGTGAAGTTCCGAGTTTTAGACTCATCATTATTGACCTCACGACATCGATCAGTAACCAAATAGTACCATGTATTTTAAACCATTTAACTCATTGAAGTTTATGTATATACTTATATATTTATTACAAATATATATATAATTTACAATTAAAACCATTTATAACTTATTAAAATTTTAACCCAATTACAAATGACATATAGATTCATTAACTCATAACCTATAAAAGTTTTAACGTAATTTTTAATTTATGATTTATATAAAAGAATTTATGGGCACATCACATAACACCTAAAATCTTAGACACTCTTTCGCTGAGCCGTCAAACAAGAAAAGTAAAGATTGAATCAAAATAAATAATACATTTTTAAGGGGGCTCAAAGTAAGAGCTTGGGCTACTTTCTCGTAAGCGGCCCATGGTTGGAATAAAGATAGGTGTTTTTTAAATATGGACGAAAATCTAATTTTTCAATTGAGGTGACGCATTTGATTGACGGGTGATGAGTTTAGCATTGGAGCTACTTTTATTTCACTTATAATATATATAGATTAGAGTAAATTGTCGTTTACGTCTCTCTGTTTTGTCATATTATTTATTTGAGTTTAAACTTTTCATTTTCATCCATAATGAGTCTATGGTTTTCATTTTGTATCTGTTTGAGTCCAATTGACTAACATAGTAAGATTTTTTTGTTAAATATTATTAAAAAGACCAAAATGCCCATAGGGACTCAAATGGTTATATTTGTAAGGACTGATGACCTGTCGTTGGGGTCATGCAAAACCTAAAAATAACATATAGCTAGGGTAAGTCAGGTATCATATCCACGAGGAGCATGTGGTTAGTGTTATAAATTTCTTTTGATTAATTATGCTAAACTAATAAAAGTAAAAATTGAATTTGTCAAATAAAATTGAGATTGAGATTTGATTTTAAACTAAGAAAACTAGAATGAAATTAAGGTTTGTAAATAATTTAGGAGAAAGTGATTCCTCCGGGATTCAAGCTCAAAGTTAAATATTTGACCTAATTATCAATTTGAGAAAACCACATAGACATAGTTAAGTTATTTATTCAATTGTGACAAACATGGACCATTTACTTCGATTGCAAAAACAACGGAAGGTTATCACATGAGAATCAATTAAACAATAGTAAACCAAATCCAAATCCAATATATCATAACTAGGTTAAACCCGTGTGCTACACGGGGATTAGGAACATTTTTTTTTAATTTTATTTTAACATACACATGCTTCTATATAAGTTATATATTAAAATAAAAGATAATAAAGGTTACATTTATAATTTATAAATGTATAACTACAAATACAAATTACAAGTCTTTAAATTTTTTTTATATATAATTGAATATTATATTCGTAAGTACCATCTAATTCAAAAAGAAATTTTGAAAATGAGAAGATAGAACGGTCGATTAGGTTTAAGAAAACACAAATAAAAAAAATAATAAATCAGAGTATTTGTAGGGTTGTATAACAGAATCAGAATTAATTAAATTTAATTAAAATAAGTATTAATGTAAAATTGACACATGTCAAATTTGTGAGAGAGTTAAGATGGTATTGACAAGTGTTCATATTTATTTTTTTTAATTATATAGATAGATTATTAGAACTTTCAGGAATTGAAGGATTCAAAACAAGATTCATAAATATTCAATCGTTTACAATCAAAATAAATTAACAAATAGCAACAAGCATCGAATGCTTAGATTGCGTGTCCCAAATATAATGAAACAATTAAGTCAAAATATCTTACTTACAATAACCCTTCACCCGAAGAAAACCAAAAATAGCCTTGCATCACACGTAAGTTGCTTCTCTTTTCTTTGTCAAGGTGACAGCCAAAGGCTGCTTTGGAACCGTCCCTCTGCCGTCTACGAACAACCCCATTTTCTTCAATGGAATAATCCTTTTAAACAATGAAACCCATTTCTCACCGACGTTCACATTGGGCCGTTTTTCACTTCTTTAAATCTTCATGCGTAGCCCATGTATGTTTTTGTATTTATGATTGAAAGCCCACACAAATACATCATTTCCTTTATCTTCATATAAAAGTGATGATCTACTCACTTTGCTTTTATATTAATTCCAAATATTAGCCCACAAACTAATTTATTCAATTTAACTCGTTTGATTCCTACACAATATAAAACACGTTAAAAGATTTATCTTACTAAATATATCAATGCAATTAATATGTAAATAATATCAAACAAGGTGTACCTAAAATGCACCGATCAAGGACTAAATGTGTAATTGCTGGAATTATGTCAAGAACTGATGAAACCAAAAGAACTGATTTCAGATGAACAACTGATGAGCTTCCGTCTCCTGCTGATGTGTAATTTCAAACTACTGATGGTACAAGACCTGATAAAAGCTCATTAATAAAGAAACAATTGAAGACAAAAGAACCAAAGAATTGTCTTTGTAAAGTGAACAAATGATGCCTGTATCAGTTGTTCTCATTAGTATAGTCATTTTTTATGTTTTTCAGTAGTTATTTTGTGTTAGCTCAGTTGTTGTATGTAATAGGCCATCAGTATTTAACGGTTAAGGTTGTTGACAGTCGATTTCATGATTATGGGTGACGTTCATAGATTTTGTGAGAGAAAGCATCAGTGGAGAGGGAGTATTATAATCAGTTGGAATCATTCGATAGTAACTGAAATATTTTTGATAAATTATGTTTGTTCTTCATTAATCAAACATGAATTAGTTTAGATCAATCGATTTAGATAAGTCTTATCCTAATAGTAATACAAATAAATAATCTAATTTTATAAACTTGTTTGTAATACAGGGACTAAATGTGTAAATAATTAAACAAAATAAATTAAAACCCAATCCTCTTCCTTTTCCGTCAGCCAACACACCCCACCATGAATACCACCGGCGCCACCGACAACGAAGAAATCGAAGAAGCTTGCAATAGTACCGCCACCATCAATCCCACCGACGCCACCGACAAAGAAGAAATCGAAGAAGCTCACAATCGTACCACCACCATCAATCCCACCGGCACCACCGACAAAGAAGAAATCAAAGAAGCTCGCAACTGTACCGTACCGCCACCATTAATCCCACCGGCGCCACCGCTATCCTTCACCAGTTCGATATCGATCAGAAACTTACAAAACCCTAATCTTGGGTTTCTGCTTTTTTCTTTGTTGTGCGTTCGATATCGAGCTGTTCTCTTCCATGTATCAGTTATGATTTGGGTTTATCAATAACAAGGGGAGAGGGAAGTTACAAAAGCAAAAAAAAAAAAGTGAAAAAATTGAAAAATCAACTATGTGCTAATGTTTTGAAATGGTGGCGCATGTTCTTCAAATTGGATCTGAAAAGATATAATTTTTATGTTAATATTTGCTGAAATTGTCTTGGTTCGAGCCCATTTCCTTGGATTATATATATATTCATTTGCTAAATTCATAATTGTTTAATTGTTTAATGTTTAATCTTTGTCTTGCTTTATGTCATGGATTAGTTTCAATGGATGACAATGGATTAAACATGCGAAATTGGGGCTATTACGAACCTTCATTTAAGGAACATCTTGGTCTGCAAGTGATGTATCCAATGGGAGACCATAGAGACCCAAAACCATTCGCGTCTCTACGAGAACGACTCCTTCATATGCTTCCCGGAAACCCTAATTTTTCAATTCTTCAACCTCTCATTCAATACACATGGTACCGCCACTTGATTTGTCAAAAGATCCCGTAATGAATATGGTAGAAGACAATGGCGGTGTTGGCAAAGGTTTTGCAGTTTGGCATGTTAGCCCCTGGTGGTTAGGATGTTTACATTTTTGGTTGAATACTTCATTAATTAATAAGGATGAAAGTTCCGTTCCTTTAAAATTGGCCACATAAACTTAATTTTCTTTATAAAATTGCCCACTCAAAAATATCCATTTGAGTCCATAGGGGCATTGTAGTGTTTTTAGGAATATTAAACAAAAAAATCTAACTTCGTTAGTCATTTAAGCCCCAAATGGATACAAAATGCAAACCACAGACACATAATGGATGAAAATGAAAACTTTGAAATTAAATTGATAGTATGGTGAAACCACATGAACGCAAACAGAAATATACTTTTCAACCAGCTTATATTTTTTTTCATAGCAAATTTATTTCAACAATATAATTAATCCTTACGTCTGCAAATATTTAAACTCTCATCACTCTATGAAGGGAAACATTATACCAATAGACCATATCGAAAAAGTATCCATTTTAAAGAAACTTCTACCTTGAGTGAATGCACAATTTCTTTTAATAGAGGGTGACCATGAATTTTATCATCTTGGTATGTCTTTATGGTTTGTTAAGAGCATTCACATTAATTTCTCTATCTTTATTTCTATAAATCACTTAAAATAATACTTTTTAATACCTTTATCATTATCTTTTCTCTCTCATCCACTCACAAGCACTTTATTTATTCAATAAAATATTATTTTTTTTTAAAATCACTACATTTTTTTCTCCCATTCAATTTACAAAATCACTACATTTTCTCTCTCCTACTCTCTATACATAGAGAATCTATCATTTTCTCTATATCTCTACAATCACAACCACTTTCAATAAATCTTTATAATACAGAGAATATAATCACATCAAATTTAGAGAACCTAAGGTAAATAAAAATTAACGAGATTTATAGATTTTAAAAACATTTACCCGCTCGAGTGTTACACTAATCTACTCTTGTTTAGAACGAAATAAAGTTCTGTTTTCAAAAGTGAGAACAGCTAAAAAAACAGTAACCGTATATATTAAACTTCTCCCGATCGACAAATCACACTCAGGTGGACTCTGGGAAAAAAGTAGTTAACTATTATTGATTTATTGCACATTTTATATCATTAAGACTTTCCAACTTTTGGGGTTCATTATTATCTTATTTACGTGATTTAAAAATTAGAGAACGAGCCCATCCAGATACACGTGTTTCTGATTCCAGAAGTCGGTGTCATTATTAAATATAATTTAAATAAATGCTAACTTGTATTCTAAAAATTCCCATATTATATTATCATTATAACATACAAATAAAATGGATAGAAACTAAAAGAATATAACTATCATCACATAAGTCATAACTCATAACGCGTGAATCTTTTTATCATTTATGTAAACTAAAGAAAAAGAAAAGTTATACACATCCACCGTGTTTTGTTGTCACTTTGACGACGACGTTTCTTAGGCGTGTTTTGTTCTACTTTGGTCATAAGTTACGTACCATCCCCTATCTATATATATATATATATACATATACATATATACAAACATCCTCCTCAACTCATCATTAGCACACAAAATCAATCTTTAACGTAAAGCATCTCAAATCAACCCTTTTTCTTCGAACATTTGGAGTTGTAAGCATCTTAATCATGAGTCAATTCGATCAAAACCAGATTCCTGGTGAGTTTTTTTGAAGTAACCATGATTGATAATTGGTTACATATGTTGTTAGCAACTTGGTTCTTGTTGATTAGTTTAAGTTTAATGATGTTATTAATTTGAAATGATGATCATGCAGTTGCGTATCCTCCGGCACCACAAGGAGCATCGTACGTGGTGGCACCGCCACCTGTCGGGTATCCGACTATGGACGGAACCACCAAACCGGAGAATCAGGCTCCGATACAAACTCAAAGTAGGGGTGATGGCTTCTGGAAAGGATGGTAATTATTTATTTATTTTTGAAATAAATGTTCTTTAGGCCGGTTTGATGTCATGTTTTAGAAATGATGATACGAATTCATTATTTAAATCGGATTTGTAAAGTTGTTAAAGTTGAACGTATCAAATTCGGATTACCGAATTGAATATGATTTTCAAATTTTAGAATGGGTTTAGTACTATCCGATCGAATCCAATGCTAAAATCGGTTTTCATATTGAAATCAATTTGGGATCTCAAACTGATTAATTATTTAATTGGTTCCGAATACCAAAATTATTATATATATTTCTTTCATAATTTGAATACCTTGTGTGTATCTAAAATTACATTAAAATGAAAAAACGATTAACAAGATACGGCGCTAAACTTTTTTAAGAAAACTAATGTCATTAATTTTATCCTTTTTTTAATAAAAACACACACGTACATATTTTATATACTTTTTTTCCTTGTTTAATTTAGATCATCTAAAGTTTCGAAACCTGATTTAAAAAATATATATATATCATTTTAATTAATTAACCCTATTCTAACCGGACAGAAATTCAAAATTTAATACGAAACATTTGTGTTGTTCGCAGTTGTGCTGCATTATGCTGCTGTTGCGTGTTGGATGCATGCTTCTAGAGCAAGCAAAGATGATCATGGTTACGTTGGTGATGCCGAGTTTTCAACTTTTATGGATATTTGTTTGTTAATATTTTTATTATAATAATAAATAGTGCATAGTAGATGACGTCCGTGTGTAATACATTCTTTTTTTACCTTGATGTATATGATTGATCGTTTTGTTTTCTCATAGAATCGTTTTCAGCTTAACCAGAAAGAATAACTTTATCTTTTATTTCGTTTGATAACTAACGAATCAGATTCACTAGAATACTCTTTAATCCAAGAGGGGTTAACATAAAGAATATTATATTCCTATATATATATTACGCCAATTCTTTTTATAAGACCTTTTAAATTTGTAAAGCAGAGTAAGAAGCAGAATAAAAACTAAAATACACAGTTGATATGAGGTATGAAGTTGAAGACCATGGTTTAGATCTTATTAAAAAAAGTCTAGCTAGTTTTAGTGTAACAATGAATACTCTTATATATATTTTTCGTTCAAAAAGAAGCTTATGATACTATTTATGGTAGAAAACGAGATCAAATAAAAGTAACAGATTAAAAAGAATTCTTTGAAATCAGAATCCGAAATAAAGAGTGTTGGTTTTGGATAAACTGACCTTCGAACTGGGACCCCTGATAATCGTTTTTTTATTGTGTCCAGATAAGACGTTTTCGTCCATATCTTATGATTCCCTCTTTAATTTATCTAAACTTAAATTTACTTTTAAAATTTCTTTTATCTTTTTTTTTTTTTTCTAAATCTCACACAGCTTATTCTCAACCTATCCCTAACTTAAATTAAATTTTATAAGTTTTTCAGTTTTGTCTACTCATAATCAATCACAAAAAAAAAAATACTGATAGTAGATATTGGAATGAATGTGTGACCTCAGAAACGAGAATACCTTATGGTTTTTTACAAAATTTAGAAATGATGTACGGAGATAGGATTGAGTTGAAGTAAAAATGATAGTTTTTATGTTTTCTCCAAACAAAATGTAGATGGAGATATATAGGGTTAAGGGTTTTGCTCTATCACTTGTAGTCAACACGGTTTGACCGGGTTTGATGAAGAACTGGTTAGTGTAAGAATCGGTTTTCTATTGAGTGGATAAAGAGATCGAAAATTTTTTTAAATAACGGGTTGAACCGGTTTGTGTAACACCCCAACCGACGGCGGAATACGTCGGGGCGTCACGTATGATTGTTCAAAAGCTCATGATTGCTAAATTAAATGTTTCATATATTAAAATACCAAATTAAGTCATTACA
>WOUH02023297.1:0-14252 GCA_009936405.2 Stevia rebaudiana
AACACTTAAACGATGACACTTTTGCCGACAACTCGTTGTCGGGAACACCTTTGCCGACAACATGTTGTCGGGAAAAGTCTCCGCCTGGTTGTCGGCAAAACACATGTTTGTTGCAGTGATAATTCATCAAGAGCATTTACATCTCAACTTTTATCTTTATATCTATAATTAATTTACTAAATATTAACCATCCCTCATTTTCTATCTTAATTGCTATTACGCACAAAAACATATATTATTGTTATTATATTATATCTCTCCTATACACTCAAAAATAAATTATAGAGATTATGAATAGTAGTTTCACCGTATTTTTTTTTAATCCAGGAAACTCCAAATTTTAAAATAGAGACTGTGATTGAAAATCGGATGGGGATAAAAATTAACTCCAGTGTCTCTAAATTTTGAAGATAAAGAATGAAATGAAGAATGAGTTGTGAATGCTCTATGTTAATACTCTTTCCTTAAAATAACCGATGAAAAATCTGTTCACGCTTGTTTTTCTTTTCCCTCCTAATATGGATTAACCTCAAAATGTTTCTCTACGTTATGAAGATAGATCTCGATCGGGAACAAAATTTATCATTTTATGATTTCTTTCAGTTGGAGCTAACAAAACGTTCTATATATGTCAGATTGTTCATCGGGAAACCGCTGCAGCACTTTGCTTGAGGATGATAAAATGAAATTCAACCGCATATTGAAGCCATTAAGGTACATTTTTTATGAATATTATTAAATAGAAAAGAAGATGATCTTTGATACGATCCATCGATATGATCTAGTTAGTCAGGTTGGTCATAATATACTGAGCTCATGCTCTTTATTGAAGGAAAAAATCTTTTTAATAGCATTCTAACAAATATATTTTAAGAAAAAGGTTCGTTGAAAACCATACAAAAAGAGAAAACTGGGAAACACTTGTGTGTCGTTGATTTGTTTTGTACTAGATTAATTTTTTTGTACTGGATTATATTTTTGGTACTGCATTATTTCTTTTTACTGGACTAATTATGTGCTGGATTATTTTTTTTTGTACTAGATTTTTTTTTTATTGGATTTTTTTTGAACTAAAGATGAACGGTCCACAAGTGTTTCCCAGTTTCCCCTTTTTAATGGTTCCCCAATGAACCTTCCTCTTTATCTTAAACTAATAAATACTAGCGCGTTGCTCTGACGGCGACAAAGTTAATTATGTTTTATTTTTGTTTAAGTTTTTGAGTTACTTGTGTTACCCATCTTAAGTAAATAACATAAAAAATTTTCAAAATATATTCAGAAGGTATGAACTTAAGACACAAAATTTATAAAGAAGAATATCATTACGTTTTGATACACATTTAGTTCAATTATCACGTAATATTTCCCTGCAGACAACTCTTGATGTGCATACTTCGTCTCATCTAAAATTTTTGGCATGGTGTACTAATAGTCTAATACCTTAGTATTTGCACGTGATATCACCCTTGATAATGTCACGTAAAATTGTCCATGTGAAAATACATTATCCGGTAGATAAACACCAACATGTGGAATTGTTTGACCTTGAGATTTATTAATCGCCTCGCCATGGAAAAACTAAGTTGAATAGGAAATTGTTTTCTTTTGAATTAAGTGGGAACATGTAAGATGAATTCTTGGCAAAAATACTGTTTTTCCACTATGTTAACCGACAACAATTTCTGCTCAATAACATTTTGCTGGAAATCTCTATATATCAATGTTGTGCCATTTCAAAGACCATGTGATGGATCGATATTACGTAACAACATAATAGGACAATTTTTAGTCGAAGTTCATGATGCGGCAAACCATTAAAAGTTAGTGAGTTTAAAAACTCAGTCGGATAAAAGTTGTGGCGATCGTCTTCGACTTCATCAGAACTATAGTAAACATTTTCCTCCCCTTGAAAACTGTCAAAAAGATGATCATTAATCTCCTTAACGCTCTCATTTGTAGTGGAAAGTATTGCTCTTGAGATTATATAATTCGAAGAGTATACATTGTTTTGAATTGACGAAAAGATTGCATTGATAAGTTCTTTCATAAAGTCGCCTCTATTAGTGAATGGATTTACCATGTCATCCGGTATGCGGATGAGACTTCATTCACTCGATTCTTTCAACTCAATCACCGAATCTTAACAGGAAATTAGAAAACCACTGATCACTAAACGCTCTCATATTTAGGGTCAACCGCATATTTTTATTAAAAGACCAAAGAGGCGACATTCGTAGGCTAGAGTTTACAATTTGTGCTCAAGTGCCACGTTTAATAACCGGCACCACTTGTTTGAAATCACTTCCATTACCATTATCTTTCCACCAAATGGGAGACTAACGCCTATAATGTCTTGCAATGTTCGATCAACTGCCTCTATCGCTTGTCGTTTGGACATTGATGCTTTATCACATATGATTATCTTGGATGACCTAATTCAATCAGCGGCCTGACTTTGTATTTTTATGCTGCACATTTAATTACTATTAAGTTTAATCAGAATCTTGAATCTTGAGTGAGTCGTTCTCTATCTTGGCATATCGTTAGCTCTAGCACCTGATGAAGTTGTTGCAAGAGCAATAAGACCACATGAGCACCACATGAACGAACTTGAGCAAGCAAAGCTTTTTACAAAAAAAGTTTTCCCCGTTCCGCATGGACCATTAATAAAGAACAAACTTGAAGAACCGTCATCCACATGCATCTTGATCTCATCAAACACGTTTATTTGTTTAGAATTAAGTGAATCTTTGGTGACGAAATTACCAGCACGACACAATTGTTCATAAGCACACGATTTTTATTAAAGTTTTATAATATTAAAATACCTGATTTCATTGTCTTACATGATAACAAAACATGTCCATAAAATAATATCATAACTTAAATTTGATGTAAACAAATTTCAAAGTCCTAAATGTTCAATGAGTTTATTTCAAAGAAAGAAAACGGTTTACATATGGATTCCTAGAAAGCTGCCATGTAACCTCTCTTTTTAATACGTAGCTTTGAAATATTGTACATCATGTTTTGTAAGTTGTATCTCTTAAAATCTTAAAATTATGTAAAATTATGTTCGTATCTTTATTAAAGCTATTATAATATAGTATAGATATAGATAGTAAGACTAAGTTATAAAGATGTTCATGATTGTTGTTGTGTTTTTTAAAACTGAATGGTTGAAAATGTACAAATACTACTCAATGAAATGCTTCAACCAAATTTATAATTATTTTGATTCTACTTCTAATCACATATTTATCTATATACAGATGTGTGATCATTACCCAATCTAATGGGAGAATATGCATTTGATGTTGGACCTTTAAGCTCGGGCCCGACACACTCGAGTCAATGAGTGGGCCTGCAATTCGACCCATATCCAAGCAGATGGATGGGCCGAATAAAAAATTAGTACAAAACATGGTTTTTTGTTATAATTAGGTTTAGGAATGTTCTAGATACTAGAGTCCTAATTGTAACGTAGTTAATAATTTTTTCTGTAAGTTTTGTAAAGCCTATATATACCCAAGCTTATGGGAGGCAAAATTGTAACCTAATCTTTCGAGCTAATGAAAGTTTGAGATCGAGCTTAATTATGATCTAACATTATTTTGTTATTGTCAATTGTTTCTCAATTGATTCTAGCGGTCTTTCCTCCATGTCCAATATCGCGATGATAAATCTTTTCTTAATTCACATTTTTATTATTGAAATAAGGGTTTTCTAGTTGATTAGTATCTCTATTATTTCAACTAATATATTTGTTTATGATTGATCATTTCTTCCTCAATCTCAAACGAGGGAGATGCAGCATTACGCAATAGCAGTTTCATTGCATTGGATGGTGTTCCTCCTCAATTACACTTTCTAACATGATCAACTAACGCATACATGAAGATATCAAATTGCATCTTCAAGTTAAATTCTATGTCTTGTATAATAATGTATATACCTTAATAATTAATTTGCATTTAAGGTATAGTTGTATATATCTTTTCCCTTGCAGTATTTACAAGTATACTAATCATATTTACAGTAATACTTGAACCAAAGGTGGGGTTTTTATGAACTTGTAATCTTGGATGTCATGTTCGATACTATATTTTATAGGATCTATCTTGAGATAGGAAAACCCGTCTTGGAAATTTTATTTTTTTTTTAATTTTTTTTTCAGTTTTCATTGCCTTGTTTTGGTATTTTCCTTGTTTTGGTGATTTTGAAGGGGCAATTGACACTTTTATTTTGATGACTTTTGTGTATAGTTAATAATTTGTTTGTTTTGACATAGGTTCTTTAAATCTTGATTGCAGGTCTCAGTTGGTTGCGTTTGTTGGATTCATGGTTGCTTGTTATAAGGACAACTCTAGCAAATTTATATTCATATGAATTCTCATAATTCTAGGTTAGTTGATTGAGTACGTTGTCGACTTGTCGTAGGTCAATAAAAAACAATTTAAAAACACGAACTTAGAACCTATGAAAATATGCAATTTTTAACTAATTACTGATTATCTAACAAAAGTAAAACTGAAATTGGAAAACCGTTTCAAAAGCAACAAACTTGATTTTGATTGTAAGCAACTGGTGAAAAACAATCACTTCTGAGATTCAACTACTTCGTTTTAACAAAAAGTTCAGTAAATCTTTGACAAAATCACATAAATAGGACAATGGTTTCAATTGAATTTACTCTATGCACAAAAGCAATTTTAATCATATTAAAAATCACAATCAATACAAGAAATTGAAAGTTAATGAAGCACAACCAAATTTAAGTATTGCAAACAATACAATTAAACTCATATGACTTAACATGTCAATCAAAAGTCATTTGTAAATTGGGAGTTAGATACCCTGATGATTCAAATCTCTAGAACCTTCACTCGAAAGCAAGAGAGTTACTCGAATAACTAAAAACCTCTTAAAAATCTTGAAATTTCATGAACCTTTAACAACGTTCTAGTTATTTGCACTTTAGTCCCTCCATTTAATATCTCATATATTTTTAGTCCTCATTCTTCCAACTCTATTTTTAATTAGCTTTCCTTCAGTGAAATTCATCATTATTTTAACTCATAAGTTAATGAGTTGTATTTTGGTCTTAAGCAATTCCGGTTGGATTGGAAATTTCTAAAACAAATTGATTTGTATATGAGTTTGTAAGAAATGAGTTGAATTTGATCTTAAGATAGTGATGATATTATTTGACTAGTTATATTATTAAGATTCGTGTATAGTGTAGGGATCTCTTGTGTAACTTTGTATCCTATATATTGTTAATAATAAATGAGAAGCAGGCAAGGTTTGACAAATAATAATTCTATCATGGTATCATTGAGTCTAACCCTGCTACCCTACTAAGCCGTCACCCACCCTTCCCTGCGCCGCCGCTCTTCTTGTCGGCTTCTCCTTTCCCAACAACGACCGCTTACCTCTGATCCATCACCCCTCCTGCTTCTCTCATGGCTAGTCTTCATCCTACCCTTACTGTTCCATATCCAACTTTACCAACGCAGCAACCCCGCGGTCCTCCAGCTCACGGAAACAATGCAGGAATTCTCGGTCAACTCGATGTCAAGAATGCGTTTTTACACGGGAATTTGAAAGAAATCGTTTACATGCATCCACCGATGGGATTTAGACACTCCTCTGATCGAAGTGTCGAAGGTCAATAAAAAACAATTTATAAACTCAGACTTAACACCTATTTGGTTATAGGGTAAGTAGGGTATCGTATACATAGGGAACCGTTGGAAAGGGGTTAGTTATTATCTAATTAACTATATTACTAAACAAAAATAAACTTGATTTGTGAATTGGTTTGAGAAAACAATTGCATAAACAAAAGATGTTAATTGGATTTTAATCAGTTTAAAGAAAAACAACCACTTTCGGGTTCCGGGTTCAAAACTAATTATTAGTATGATAAACCTTGATTGAGAATCACATAGGCATGATCCTTGATAGTTTCGTTTGATTAAAGTAGTAAAAGAGAACAATCTTTTAAATTCGTTTGTAGCACGATTACCAAATCCTAAGTGTCAACTAATCATCATCACAGATCAAATAGCTCACGATACAAAAAAACCGAATGCGTATAATAAGCAATAACTAATTCAACACAAAAGACTATTTTAAATTAATCAAACCGTTCAATGATTCGAGTTATAAACAAGAACACGATAAAAACAAAGTTTAAACACAATCTAATAATTAACTTACAAGAAGGGTTCTTCGCCTGGAAGTAATTACAAAAGATTTAGCCACTCATTGGTATGATCGGATCTTGATTTGGTGGATTAGAGATTGAATCTTGTTGATAGTGGATGATTCTTGGAAGTTGAAGTTCACCCCAGATGCTTCTCAAGTCGGCTGGAAGGTATTTTTTGTTCGACGGCTCCAAAAATGAAAGATCCTCCTTTTAATACTAAAATTTAAAACCCTATTTTTATCTTAAATGAACGGCCAATTTCCCACGCATGCCATATTCCACTTTCATTAATTTATTATTTTTTTCTACGTGACTCAAGTTGAATTAATTTCAATTTTATATTTTAACCCTCCATCTTTTTAACTCTATTTTTAGTTAGCTTATCTTTTATTGCAACTTCAGTCCTCATTCTTTCTTCATATTCCAATTCAATCCTTTAACATGTTATCTATTCTTCCAACTAATACCCAACAAGTCGTGCTTTAAGCGTTCTAACTCATTAAACCTGAAATCATAAAACAAGTACAAAGTAACTTGTTTGAGATTTGTACTTGTTTGAGACCAAATATAGCACAAAAATATATAATTTAAACATAATAAGTATATACTTTTAACACCCGATCATCCTTCTATCTGAATCATGTATGTCGGCTACGTAAGTCCTTATATGGGCTCAAACAGGCACCGCGAGTGTGGTACTAACGTTCTACTGATTATGTTACTACCCTCGGGTTTCGTCACAGCTCTTGTGATCATTCATTATTCATCTACCGCCGCGGAGCAGACACAACCTATTTATTGCTATATGTTGATGATATTATTCTCACCACGTCCACTAACACTCTCAAACAACATTTTTTGGGTCTTTTGTCGTAAGAGTTTTCTATGAAGGATCTTGTTCCTCTCAGTTACTTCCTCGGTATCTCAGTTACTCGTAATTCTAATGGTATGTTTCTCTCTCAGCAACAATATGCTCGTGACATTCTTCTTCGAGCAAACATGACCGACTGCAACTAGTCCATACTCCTGTTGGTACCGTAGGTAAACTCGGGGCTCAGGACGGGGACCTACTTCATGATCCAACACAGTATCGACGTTTAGCCGGAGCAATTCAATATCTTACATTTACACGCCCGGATATCTCATACGCGGTTCAACAGGTGTGCATGCACATGCACGCCCCCCGCACGTCTCATCACAACGCACTTAAACGCATCTTGCGTTTTGTGAAAGGCACGTTAACCATGGGTCTCTATCTAAAACGAAGCCCCATTACTTCTCTCATAACCTACACTGATGCAGATTGGGCGGGCTGTCCTGATACCCGTCGTTCCACTTCGGGCTACTGTGTCTTCTTAGGCGACAACCTCCTCTCCTGGTCTTCAAAACGTCAGACCACTATCTCTCGGTCAAGCGCTGAGGCTGAATACAGAGGAGTCGCTAATGTTGTTGCTGAATTATGGTGGCTTCGTAATCTTTTACTCAAACTCGGTCTTCCTACCAAACGGGCGTCTCTTGTGTATTGCAATAATGTGAGTGCAATTTATATGTCTGGCAATCCAATACAACACCAACGGACCAAGCATATTGAGATTGATATTCACTTCATTCGCGACAAAGTTCATGCGAGCCAGATTCGTGTTCTTCATGTTCCCTCTCGCTATCAGCTCGCGGACATCTTTACCACAAGCCTGCCCCGGGTTTTGTTTAATGACTTCAGATCCAGTCTAAGCATTCGTGATCCTCCTCCTTAGACTGGATGTATATTAGACTAGTTATATTATTGAGGTTCATGTATAGTGTAGGGATCTATTGTGTAACTTTGTATCCTATATATTGTTAATAATAAATGAGAAGCAGGCAAGGTTTGACAAATAATAATTCTATTAGATATTATGACATTAAACTACCCGGTCACCGGACGGGTATAAAACTACTTGATATTGATAGAGATACAATACCGGCTAAAAGATTAGTACGTGAACTCTTTACATCATCTATCCCAATACTTTTTGGAGGCTCCTTTTGGAGTTATCATCGTATCATATTGGAGTATTTGGAAAGCCAGGAACGAGTTTAAATTCTCCGGAAAGCAAGCGAAGGTGGATGAAGTTTTTAGTGAAATCAAATCTTTGGGCTTTTTTTATATAAAAATAGATCTTGAAAGAAATCGGTTCAATGGACCGATTGGTGTAAATTTGTAATGGTGTAATTGGTTGTTTGTTGTTCACTCCGGCTTGGTTTTCAGGTTTTCGGTTTTGTGTTTATACGATATAGATCTTTCAAAAAAAAAAATCTATCCCAATATTTTTAAATTTTTATTTTCGTGAAAGTTTGTTCTCAACTACATATGGTTCATCATAATGTTATATAATGTATACACATCTATTTATACAAATTTCAATGCCAATTATAAAATATTGATTCCTTCATAAATATTTAACGTAACCTAACTTTTTGGTCTTCAAGCCTGCATGCCGTAGGTTTTCTTGCTCCGAGTAGGAATACTTTGTTCACACATAAATAAATTATCAGGATCAAATGCAGTCTTCACCTTCACCAACCTCTCAAAGTTCCCTTTAAATAACTTCTTCGCATAAACCTTCTCGGAGTTGGGGACAGAGGGTCCGCGTTCTGGTTTGGGGACAGAGAGTCTGGGTCACGGTTTGGTTTGGGTCCGGGTTTGGGGATAGAGGTTCCAGGTCCTGGTTTAGGTTTAGAAACGGATTGTCCCGGTCCAGGTTTAGAGGCTGAGGGTGTGGGTCCTGGTTTTGGGACCAAGGGTTTAGGTCCTGGTTTAGGGATTGGGGGTCCGGGTCCTGGTTTAGGGACGGTTGGTCGGGGTCCTGGTTTAGGGACGGCTGGTCCGGGTCCTGGTGGTTTAGGGACGGACGGTCCGGGTACGGGTCCTGGTTTAGGTTTAGGTTTAGGTACAGGGAGATAGGGCCAGAGTATCGGATCGGGGAAAGAGGGTCCGAGTACTGGTTTGGGGACAGAGGGTGTTGGTGTAGGGACAGAGGGTTCGGGTACTGGTTCAGGGACAAAGGGTTCGGGTGCTGGTGCAGGGACAGAGGGTTCGGGTACAGGTTCAGGGACAGATGGTCCAGGTCCCGGCTCGGGGACAAAGGGCAAGGGTCCTAGTTCGGGAACAGAGGGTCCTGGTCCTGGTTTAGGAACAGAGTGTCCGGGTGGTCCAGGTTTAGGGATAGAGAGTCTGGGTCCTGGTTTAGGGACTGAGGGTTCGTGTCCTGGTTTAGGGACCGAGGGTCCGGGTGGCTTGGGGACAGAGGGTCCAGGTCCTGGTTTTGGTTTAGGGACGGATGGTCCTGGTCCAGGTTTAGGGATTGAGGGTTCGGGTCTTGGTTTTGGACCCGAGGGTCCAGGTCCTGGTTTGGGTACTGAGGGTCCGGGTCCTGGTTTGGGTACCGAGGGTCCGGGTCCGGGTTTGGGTACTGAGGGTCCGGGTCCGGGTTTGGGTACCGAGGGTGCGGGTCCTGGTTTGGGTACCGAGGGTACGGGTCCTGGTTTAGGTTTTGGGACGGATGGTCCCGGTCCATGTTTAGGGACCGAGGGCCCGGGTCCTGGTTTAGGGACGGATGGCCCGGGTCCCGGTTTAGGTTTAGGAACAGTTGGTCCCGGTTTAGGTTTAGGGACGGATGGTCCGGGTCCGGGTCCCGGTTTAGGTTTAGGAACAGTTGGTCCCGGTTTAGGTTTAGGGACGGATGGTCCTGGACCAGGTTTAGGGACGGATGGTCCTGGACCAGGTTTAGGGACTGAGGGTCCCGGTTTAGGGACTGGGGATACAGGTACAGGTACCGGTGCAGGTTTAGGAACGGAGAATCCAGGTCCCTTTGACCTACCCCTACCACCCATACGCCCACCACCACCTATTCCTCTTGAGAGTGCAGGAGAAAAATAAATTATGAGCAATAGTGAAAAATGCATCACCGAAGGCATGATTTTGTTGTGTTTTACACGGGGTAATGACTATAACGCTTTGTATTGATGAGTTTATATATTTGAAGAAAGTGAAACACAATTGATTCTGTTGATGTTTGGTAAACTTGATTGAATAATGTATGAACCTCATTGTAGTAACAAGTGTATGAAACAATGTTAGGCAAACGTTTGGCAATTGTAAATTAGTTCTTTACATTAGCCTTAATTTTTCTATGTTGAGCTCATTTGAAGATTATTTTACTAGGTAGGAATAGATGCGGAGATTGTGATAACTCATATTAAAAGTTTTACTTATAATCTTTGATCAAAATGTAGAGAACAGTTAACGTATAAATAGAAAAATCGTGAGAAGCGTAGGAAGGCATTAGAACGTGACACGTGTCATTTGAGAAAGGGTAAGAACGTAAGAAAATTTAGCGCACCCAGTTTTTATAAATATTCACGGACCAAATTGGGAAAAAAACGCACTATAGTACTAAAAAATACGGACTAAAAGTTTCAAAATACGCACTGTAGTTATAAAAATACAGATTGATGTCATATAGGTAAAAAATACGCACCAAGTCAAAAAAATACGTATCACGTTAAAAATATCAAACAAAAACTATATCAATACTATACTTAAATTAAAGGTAATAAAAATCTCTATTATATGGTGTAATTTTTTTTAAAAATAATAAAATGTTTAAAAGTTATTTAATTTTTAAAAAACGGGTGTAAGTTTCTTTATTTAAAAAAAATGGTAATATTCCCCTTTACCCTTTTCGTACAAAACAAATACTTTTTTTAACAATTATTTACGTATTTGTCACCGCGTTAATTTTAACCATTGAAAATCACAAATCGACGCTCCAGATTGTTTCCTACCCTTCCCATGAAAAAATAACTTTGTATTATAACCATCTCCATAAGATGTATTATAGCTTTAATAATGACCTGTAGCATTTTTTATAATTCTAAAACAGTTTTGTATAGTTTCCCTATTATTTGTTATAAATTTAATATATAATTTGGGGTATTAAGCAAATATTATCATAGATTAAAAATAAATAAATAAATGAATAAATAAATAAAACCTAACAAAACTCTAACTTTACATTAGATAGACATATATTTAATATCTTATCTGTTAATATAAAGTTATATATTTGATTAAAGATTACAAATTAGGAAGAAAAAAAAAAGTAGCTTTAAGAGAAAACCCAAGACACATCCTCTGCAACATTGTTAAAACAAAAATAAAACTATTTTGGTTTTAGATACTCTTTAAAAGATACTATACTTAAGAAAATTTTCTAGATATGATGGTAGGTAGTTGGTATTCACTTTCGAATAACATTCTCGCTAGAGACTTAGAGTCAACCGAGCACATTTCCAAGGTTACGGCGAGTAATCCGTAAATGTCTACACAAATCGGGAGGATATACAAAAAAGTAATTAACAGCAAAATTATTATATTAAAAACCCAAACCAACAAGAAGCTGGCAAAATCATCAGATACGATACATCTATGTGAAACGCACAACACAATTAATTAAATTACATTAAAAGAGTACCGGTCTTCCTATTCCAAAGTTGCCATCTTCGCACGGTTTTTTATCCAAAGAAACCGAGTCCCTTTATCTCATCTTCCATCCTATAATGGGATGGAGGTATTCCTTTGAAGCTCGCGTCGTTTCTCATATTTCTAAATGCACCAACAAGCGGTCATGAGAATTGCATGAACTAGTTCCTTTTTGAAGTTGTTTACTTTAGTGAAAGAATATACGTCTGTCATCTGTAAACGTCAACACAAATCGGGAGGAATAAACGTCCTCCTAAAAGCGTAAATAAGAACGTCATAGATACCGGATGTTGAAGGATAGCCACTTAATATATATTTAAGGTATGAATGATGTCTCCTTTAGTGGTCTTACTTATAGTTATTGTAGTTTAATGATTATAGCTTATTAATATTCTCTCTAGGTTTCTTAGTCTTTCTTTGTATTTGTTTATGGTACGTATTTATTGTAATACACAATTAAGATATTATTCAAATTCAGTCTTGTTTTTGTTCCATCAAGAAACCTATTCTTGTTTAGTTTCTTTGTTGATTTCGTGTTTTGGTTCCATGATCATGTCCATGTTTTGCTTCTTAGATCTTTGCTCCTTTTATGTTACGAATTCTTGCTCGCATTCCAATTTCTTGCTCATATCATGATTTAGTGTCCTGAATATTCAGTTTTCTAGGCTTGTTCTAAATAATATTCCAACAAACCAATGTCATGAAGATAAAATTAATGATATACATACAGTCATACAGATGACACAAAACTCTAATGAGCTTCACCCAAATAGATAACAAACTAGCAAACATATTCAAAACTAGATTCACACAGTCAACTTAAAGAACTGCATTTCATTTATACTTGTAGAGAACATTTTTAGAACTCATATGCCTACATCCTTCAACTATTTAAAAAGTATTAAATCTAAACAATGATTGTTAAAAAAAGACAAAACTAGCGTTATGCAAAGGCGCAGGTCTAATGACATTGAAAAAAGATTAACAAACATACTCCTTGAATTTTCTTCCCAGTTAGGTCCACTTTATGGTAGTATGATAAATTGCTTACCACCTATCCAAAACAACATACACAAAAAAGTTAAAATCGATTAAACATAGCATTTCAATTCTTCAATCAGTTTCTTAATCGGAATAAATCCAAATTCATAGATGTCGGATCATGAAATCGAACTGAATAATCAAAACAGAAACGAAATGGTAAAATTAGAAGGAACAATGAAGATTACTAGGGGTCTCAACCTTGCAGGTTCCCTACGAAAATACGAAATCAACTCGACAACTCTTCATCTCTGTCTTCTATCAGCACCCCCAAAGTAATCATCATCATCATCATCATCATCATCATCGTACTCAGTATATCCCACATAAAGGTAGGGTCTGAGGAAGATAAGATGAAGACAATCCTTACCTCTACCCCGTAGGAATAGCTAGAGAGGCTGCTCCCTATGAGACCCCCAGCTCATGATGTCTGATTAACAGTCAACTCAACGCTTTTAACGTTATTTTCACAAAGTAAGTAAAATAACGTTAAAACTAGTGTAATTTTACTTTTACCCATTTAGGGTCCACACATATATATATTATATGCGCGCTCCGCAAACAGGGCGCTCAAAGTAATTGTGTTTTCACGTTTTGTCTCTGATGAGTAGTTGTGTTTTCACGTTTTGTCTCTGATACTGAGATAAAAGCATGAAGCAAGTGGGCTTTATTTAATTTGATACGGCATGTTTACGTTAAAAACAACCTAGATTGTTAATAATAGCCCAACTTTACATAAAAACAATATGAGGCCTCAAAAAATCACGGGCCTAAAGAAAGGGTTTTTTTTCTTATTGGGCCGGCCCAAGAGTTTCTATTAATGTTTTTATTTTAGTGTAGACACTTAACTCGATGTTTGTTAGTCCAAGTCACCAAATTAAGACTTCCACTAACCCACTGAAATGTTTCATTCTTAGAGGGGAGGGAGTCCTTCCGTTTTTCCCCATTTTTACCACTGCCACATCAACTTCCCCATTTTTCCCAATTTTTCACGTATTGGTCCCATTTTTTCCCACTTTTCCCCATTTTTCCACCTCATCAAATTTTTAATATTTATTAAATATAAATATTAATAAATCCAGTTTTGTAGCCGGATCAATGGTTTTCCACTCATGATTTTCTTGGGTTGGGTATGGCGGTTGGTGGGAAGCAACACAAATCAACCAACTAGCAAGGCTTGGATGAACCTGCAACGACTGATGACCGAGGGATGAAGATGAAGATGAACAGCAAACACCCACCAATTCACCTTTTCCGGCGCCGGCGTTCAACCCCAAACACCCACCAATTCACCTTTTCCGATCACACCCAGCTCGTATCTTTGCCGAATTCCAACAATGGCGTCTTCAACCTTCGTTGCCGGATCTGCTCTCGCTTTCGTTGCCCACCGCCGCACCTACCGTTTCTCCGGCCGCTCCCACCGTTGCACCACCGGATCTGCTCTCACTTTCTCCCTCCTCCAACGTTTCTTTC
>WOUH02023334.1:0-14245 GCA_009936405.2 Stevia rebaudiana
CCAATCGGTTCCAACTAGATCCAGATCTGAGCTTTATACGGCTACTGTGGTTAATTATGTTCTTCGCTAATGGTCGATCTGTTCCTTTCTCGAACCAGTGTTCAAACCGAGACACGCTGATCAAGTGGCGCTGATCGAGCAGACCGACAATCAGCTGCTCAGTGAGCGGCTTCCAACGATCTGCCTTAATGTACCGCGTCCAACCTGCAACCTTTGATCCGTCGCCTGAGTTCGATTTTCCGACCACCGTCGCCTACGCTCTGATACCAATTCAGAGTTTGAATCGGTATGTATGCAAGCAAAGAACAAATAATTAACAGAATATGAACACAAGAATTGGCTCAAGCACCCAAAACGTTTATTCGATTAAGAAACTTTTCTCAAAACTTAATCACAATCTGAATACACCATATTCACGGTGGTTTATAATCTAACCCTAACTTATTAGATTACAATTCAAATTGCTAATAAACAATATTTAATCGGACATAATAATTACACCTAACAATTAAATCTAGCTCTTTTAATTGTTCATAATTATCCGCTCCACTTTCCGCTCCTTGAACCTTATCGCGTCCAGAAGCTATTAACCAAAATTCCCAACAATCACCCCCGGAATTTTGGACTCGTAACAGACAAGTCTTCTACCCCAAGCATTGCTCGCATTTCCTCGAACTTTACCCTTCCAAGGCCCTTTGTCAAAATATCAGCACGCTGATTTACCCCGCTAACATGTTCAACCATTATTTCTTCATTTTCAACACATTCGCGTATGTAATGGAACCTTGACTTTATGTGCTTGCTCCTACCATGGAAAACCGGGTTCTTTACGAGAGCTATAGCCGATGTGTTGTCAACACTCAACACAACTGTTTCAACCTTCTTGTCGAGTATCTCACTTGTCAATTCTCTTAACCACACAGCCTGACACGCAGCTGCACTAGCTGCCATGTACTCTGCCTCGCATGATGAAAGTGCTACTGTACTTTGTTTCTGGGAGCACCACGTGATTGGAGATGATCCAAAGTAAAACACATGCCCCGTAGTACTCCTTCCATCATGCTGATCAATATTGTGACTACTGTCACTGTAGCCAACTATTGCGGTTTTTTCACGAGCATATTTTAAACCAAACCCATATGTACCACGCAAATAACGAAGGATCTATTTGATAAGAGCTGCATGAGATTGCTTGGGACAATGCATGTATCGACTTGCTACTCCTACTGAATATGCCAAATCCGGACGAGTATGCAATAGATATCGTAGGCACCCAACAATCTTCTGATACTTTGTTGCATCAAAGTCTTCTTCTTCTTCAAACTTTGAGATCTTCACGTTTGGATCAATGGGAATTTTAGTCGGATTGCAATCCATCATACCATTTTCAGTTAGAATTTTTTTCGCGTATGCTTCTTGCTTAATTATTATCTCATCCTTGTTTTGCGATACTTCAATTCCAAGATAATATGTAAGCCTTCCAAGATCCGACATTTCAAACCTTTTAGCCATTCCATTTTTGAACTCCAAAATGTATTTGAGATTAGAGCCCGTCACGATCAAATCATCCACATACACACCAACTATCAAAATGTCTGATCCAATGACTCTTCGGTACACGGCTTGTTCTTGAGAGCATCTATGAAATTTCATTGTGATCAATATTCCATTTAATTTTGTATTCCACGCTCGCGGAGCTTGTCGTAACCCGTATAATGCTTTTGATAATTTGTAAACTTTATGCTCTTCACCGCTTTTCACAAACCCATCTGGTTGAGACACGAACACTTCTTCCTTTAAATCACCGTGTAGGAATGCGGTTTTTACATCAAGGTGATGTAATTCCCATCCTTCACTTGCTGCAAGAGCCAAAATTAACCGAACCGTTTCAAGTCGTGCCACTGGTGCGAACACCTCGTCAAAATCGACTCCGGGTTGTTGAACATAACCCTTTGCCACGAGTCGCGCTTTATGTTTATTTAGCGAACCATCCGCGTTGCGCTTTACTTTGAAAACCCACTTTAACCCAATTGCTTTCGCCCCCTTTGGTAGTTCTGTCAATATCCAAGTGTTGTTTTTATTTATTGACTCCAATTCGTCTTTCATTGCTTTCATCCACTTCGGTTTTGTTTTTGCATCACCAAAAGACACCGGTTCATCATCCATTAGCAATAAAGCATTTGAATCAATATTAACATTTAATTCATAGTCATTAAAACGTACCGGGGTAAACATATTGCGTTTGGATCTTCTTGGTTGGAATAAAGTACTTGAATCACCTCCTGACTCGTTGCTACTTTTATTTGATTGGGCTTCTGTTTGACTTATCCATCATTTCCAGATTGGGCTTCTAATGGGCTGAAAGCGTAAGACCCCACAGATTGTTCACGTGATCTTGGGCTGTTGTTGTCATTACTTGGGCCCGACCCCAAAATGCTTCCACCACTTTCATGTTCGTTTACTGGCTGATCCATATTAACAATTACTGGGCCTGCTCCTGTGTCTACACCACCATTGTAGTTTAGCCAAAACATACCTGGTTTGTGTTCGCTTCCACTTTTGGCTTTATTCCAGTTCCACCCGTTTTGTTCATCAAATATGGTGTCCCGACTTACAATAATCTTACGTGTTGTTGGATTATATAGTCGGTATGCTCCGGAACCCTTTTCACTTCCGAGATAAATTAAACGAGTTGAGCGATCGTCTAATTTTTTTGTATTTCCGCTAACATTTTTCGCGTAGGCGATGCAACCAAATATTTTGAGATATTTCAGATCAGGTTTTTTCCTTTTCAACATCTCATATGGAGTCTTGTCATTTAGGGCTCGAGTTGGAATTTTATTTATCACTTGGGTCGCGTGTCTCACTGCTTCTCCCCACAAATAATTCGGGACTTGTCTAGCTTTTAGCATGCTACGAGTCATTTCCATTAAGGTCCGGTTACATCTTTCAACCACCCCGTTTTGTTCCGGTGTGAGGCGCAGTTAAGTGCCTGATGATTCCTTCACTTTCGCAGAACCGATTGAATTCATGGGATGTAAATTCTCCCCCTCGATCGGTTCGAAGTGTTTGAATTTTCCTTTTAATTTCAACTTCAAAAAGTAAGTCCACATAAAACGGGTGAAATCATCTATTAACACAAAGACATACCTGTTTCCTGCTATTGTGCTGGGAGAAATTGGACCGCAAAGGTCTCCATGAATAAGCTCCAACGTTCGTGTAGCCCTAAAAGTAGCCGTTTTTGGGAATGGTTGCCTTGTCTGTTTCCCGACTAAACAAGATTCACATATTTGGTTCTCATGACTTACTTTTGGCATACCAAGTACCATATTCTTGTCCACCATTTTTTTCATTGATTCGAAATTCACGTGGCCAAGTCTAAAGGCCACAACCAGTTTTTATTATCAATCTGAGCTTGTAAACATATTGGTTTAACCGCATTGAGCTGAATTGTGTAAAGGCGGTTTTTGGCTCTCATTACCTTCATCATCAGTTTACCTCTTGAATCATGCATTAGCAGGTAATTTTCTTTCATTCGTACATCACAACCGGATTCGGTTGCTTGACCGAGGCTTATAATGTTACTCCGAAGACTCGGAATATAATATATATCGGTTAACAACCGTTGCTCCCCTGATTTTCCTTCGAACAAAATCGACCCTTTACCACAAATCTCTACTTTAGACCCATCCCCAAATTTAACTGTTCCACCAGTGCGTTTATTTAACTCAGAAAATAAAGATAAGTTACCTGTCATGTGGTTGCTTGCGCCGTTATCCAAGTACCACAGGTTCTTTTCTTCATTATTGCGGATGTATTTGCTTGGTATCACCTTCTCTTCATGTAAATAAATTGTTTCTTGAACACTTTCTAACATGAACAGGGATGGTTCTTCTTCATTAACATCGGTTAAATTTGATTGTTTATCCTTTTTCCGCTGGGGACATCTTGAGACAAAATGTCCGAATTGGTCACACCGAAAACATTGTATTTTCGAGTAATCGCGTTCCTTCCCCTTTTTTTTATCACCCACGTTAGACTTATCGTGTGAACCTCGCCCTTGGCCACCTCGTCCAGTGTTTCCACGTCCACGGTTCGAGCTCTTCCCTCATCCCTTACCTGATGTATTGCTTTTCAGGTTAGGGTTGGAACTAGAGCTAGTAAACATAAGTTTTCCTTGTGTTTGACTTTCACTTGGCGAATCATCATCTTTAATGCGTTCTTCGTAAGCTTTCATTCGTCCAACGACATCATCAAACGGTATAGAATTTAAGTCCACAAGCTGTTCTATCGAGGCCACCATGTGGATGAACCTTTTTGGTAACCCGTTCAAGAATTTTTTCACGACTTTAGTCTCTTCAATTCTGGACCCAAGGGAGCTAGCTTTTGAAGACAGCCCCGAGAGTTTACTCGCAAATTCATCGATAGAACTTGAATCTTTCATCTTGAATGAATCAAACTCACTCATCAAAGTTTGGAGTCTAGCCTCGCGCACCCGGTCAGCCCCGAGATGCCGTACTTTTATAGCCTCCCACATCTCTTTCGCCGTCTCAGAATTCCTGACCTGCAGAATAAGATCTTCAGGTATAGACTGAAATAAGAGAGCTACTGCCATATTGTTTTTCTTCAAATCGACCGTAGTTCCCGGTTCAATGGCCTCCCACACGCCATGAACGTTAAAAATAGCCTTGATTCTCATAGCCCAAATCGTATAGTTGGTTGAATTCAACATTGGACATTGCAACGATGTTGGATTCGGGTTAGTTTTGTCACCGGTTCCTCCACCTTCTGCCATTTTCTTGTTCCTGCGAGAGTAGGTGTTCAACAACCGATTCCAATCGGTTCCAACTAGATCCAGATCTGAGCTTTATACGGCTACTGTGGTTAATTATGTTCTTCGCTAATGGTCGACCTGTTCCTTTCTCGAACAGTGTTCAAACCGAGACACGCTGATCAAGTGGCGTTGATCGAGCAGACCGACAATCAGCTGCTCAGTGAGCGGCTTCCAAAATGAGTCCTAGCTTGTAATTTCGTTCATCTTCAATGAAGTGTTCATTTTGCTCATTGCTCATCAACTCACAAAGTTTTAGTGCCAGCATAAGAATTTGTAAATCTTATATCCAACATGTGACACTTTGACTACATACCATTTTTTTATAAAATTAAATTTTTGCATATCTATACTACTTTATAATACATATTGGATGGGTTAACCCATGGATTTTAAGAGTTTAAGAGATGTACAATGATATAAAGCATGATGTACAAGAGAATGATGCTTGTTTAAGAGTTTTAAGACTATCCAATGGGTCAGGTTTCTATCCGTATTGTATTGTATTTGATTCAAATCGTTTGTTTCCCCAACGCGCGGCCAACATAAACCCTAAAACACATTCAAAATTCAAACTCTGTGTTCTTCTCCCTCACTCTCTCAGAATTCTGAACTTTCAAGATCTGATATTTCTCACTCTATTGTTCACCTTAAATCAGATGACACGGTGAGGGCGTGGTCACCTTAAATCTGATATTTCAAACAGATGACGTCGAGGAAACGGAGGAAGACGGTGAGGGCGTGGTCTTCTCCGGCTACACTCGATCCGGTAGAGACACGATGTCTGCTATGCTTATTTCCGGCTCCAGATCTACCGTTCGGCGATTTAATTGGTAAGAACCGAGCGTCTGACCTCCGATTTATGACTATACCAGGAAGTGATGGTCTATTGCAGGTATTTCAGGTCATTTGTTTTATATTTTGTATCGTTTTACCATCATGTTTGTGTTGCAGTCATATGAAATTGACAACTTCAACTTCTTACGGCATAGATGTTTACAGGTTTATAAATTTACATTTGTATCTATATTCAACTGATTTTCATTCACTTGAGATCTTGTACACACAGCTAATTAACTAATTATTGAAATTTCATGTCAAATTTCTATTTCTATTTCATTTACAGGCTTACTTCTGAGAAAGAAAAACCTGATATGGAGGTTAGTATTTTTTTAATAATATTTGAAGTTGATACTAAACCATAACAGATTGTTTGTAAAGTTTTTTAATTAGTCAAAAGATAAAGGTTCTGTTATAATAAGTATATATTTTATGACCATCAAACAAACTTTGAACTAATCTTTCTTCATTTTGTTTGATTTCTTCCAGACTTCAATTTATATGATAAGATGCTAATAAGTAATGAAGGAATGTTAATGTGTTAATTTTTAATGTTTTTATTTATTATTTACATATGGATTTCTCATTTATGGTTACTTTGAGTCGTTACATGCGTACTATTTTCATGTGGATTGATTTCATTTTTATGAAAAATGAATGTTCATACAAATTGATAAATTTTCTTGTTTAGTATCATGGCTGAGCGCACTAGGAGGAGAAGACATCATCTTCTGACAACGGATTCATACATGTGAGACCTTTTTTACATATATTTATTTATTTATTTTTTACTTAAGTCTTGAATTATTGGTATGTTTTTAGCTTCGTTTAGCTCCAGGAACTAAACTCAAGTTTCAAAAGTACATCATTCGGATTAGATTGAAATGCTTCATTGAAGCCAACGCAAATGGTTTGTGTTCTATTTTTTCTTTAAATATATATTGATTACATCATAAAAATTAATTAGATTTCAAAAGTAATTTTGACTTAATCTATCTTAATGAAATAGCTAAGAGATCGATAACAACATATATACGTGTATTAACCATTTATTAGGTGTTAAAGTTACTGTTATGATCAGGTATGCTAAAGAAAAAGGCATGGTTGAAACAAAGGAAGACGATGGCTGCATCCAAGGAATCATTTCGGGTAAACAAATTAAACTGCAAATCTGGGACACTGCTGGTCAATAGTGATTCAGGACAATTACAACCGGTAAATTTTAAAAAAGAATCTTTTTTTTTTGTGATAGAAATTTTTTTAATTTTTTTAAAAATCCAAAATAGTTTTATAGATATACTTTTATTTTCCATTATTGGTTTAGTTTTTATGACATTATTAGTTTCTAATGTAACGAGTACTATGTAATCCTATCTAAACGAATATTTGATTGTTAATATGTGTATTTTATTTTTTTTAATTTAATCATTTAGTTACTATTTACTAATCTGGGTATTATGCAGCATATTAATGTGGAGCAATGGGTACTCTGCTGATGTATGATGTAACCGATGAATCATCCTTCAACAGTAATTGCTTCTTTTTGCTATTTTTAGTCAGTCACTTTACATTTTATTTTTATTTTTTCCTTCGTTAGCCAACAAAAAAAATTATGTTTTTTTCTTAATTGTTCCTCATTTAACTGAATTTACTACTATGATTTATATGTTACGACATCAGGAATTGGATTTGTAACATAGAACCACATGCATCTGATAATGTTAACAAGATACTGGTTGGCAACAAGGCTGACATGGATGAAAGCAAAAGAGTATGCTCTTTTTCTTTATTTTTTTTTTAATGTGGATGCGTAATCATTAAATATTAGAGGTGACAATCCCGTTGACTTTTAGATTGGTCGTTTTGGGTTATGTTTTGACCTCTTTAACGGTTAAAAAAAATAAGTCTGAAAGGAAAATGGGTTGAACTATGTAACAGGTCTAACGTGGCGCAAAGTTTATATAGTACTTGAATCATTTAATTTAAAGAATTAGATTATTATTCGGAAAAATATAATATTTATATAATACTTGGCGACCACACGAACATTATAAAAAAATTGAACTAAAGTTGTTTTTGGTCAACCCAGCCCATACCAAAACTACATGATGTGACAGAGAGTGTGACAGAGCGTGCGATAGAGAGGTTCTATCGCAAGAAATCTATATGACAGAAGGTTTCTATGGCAGAAAATGCTTGTTCTGTCACAAAAAGTTGTTTTTCAGCGTGTTCTTGAGAAATTCAATCAAGATATGCTCGAATTTTGATGATGAAAACTATCGAGATATGCTCGAATTTTGATCACGAAGCTAATAATATGAACAATTCTAAGTTTGAAGCATGAAATTTGATAAAATTTAAAGAAAATGAACCTTTTGGAAACCAAAATGAAAATCTAAGATTTCACGGTCAGATTTGATGTAATTATCAACAATTCATGGATGAACTTAAATGAAAATGCATAAGGAACATGATTCTAGCATTAATTTCGAGTTTGATCCATGAAAATGAAGAAATTGAAGAATGTTTTGACTTTTTGTGAAGAACACGAAGAATAACAATGGAAATGATCTCAAATCTCTAGAGTAATCAAGAGCAAGGCTCTAATACTAAGTTGTAGCATCAGGAAACGATTGCGAGCGTGATGCTAAAACGATTATGCGATTGATTGACTTGCGCAATCAGTTAATCAACGTTTAGATGAGATTTAGATCAAGAACATGAAGTAAATAACATTGAGAGTTTTTTCTATTGAATCAGATCAAACCATTACAAAAGATTTACATTACAAACTCAAAAATGGCTATTTATAGTGTTTCTCTGTCGCAAACAACTTTTCTATGCGATAGAGAGCTTCTGTCGTAGAGAACCATGTGACAGAGAGCTTCTATCGCATGAATTCATGTGACAAAATCCTTCTGTCACATAAGTTTATGTGACACAGACCTTTTTTCACATAAACCTATGAGACAGAGACCTTTTATCACATAAATCTATGAGACAGAACCAAGTCAGTTTAATAAAACATGACAACTCTATTACTGACTTTGTATAAGTTGATCATCATGCTAGGGACATACTAAAATGCACTAACATTAACCTTATAATTCAAATTGATATCTTTAACAAAAATGTGAAGGCATAAAAATAAGAATCCATTTTTGTAACTATAATGAAGAAAAAGTAGTGGAAAGTTATGTGGATTGATAAAAAAGAACTATATAAAGAAGATTCAACCTAAAATCTATGTTAATTCAATCAAAATGAGGTAGTTTTGAATGATTTAACACCTAAGTTAGGTATTTAATAGCCATGTATTCACTTTCCTCTTAAATGAAAGTTGTTTATGTATTGTACATTAATACTTATGGATGATCCTACTTCGCTAACAAAACCATATTATCTCAAAGTATCATTTAGATTGGAAAAGTTAAAGTCAAAGATGCTCACCAACATCATAAAAAGTCAAACTTAACTAATTAGTCAACCATGAAAATTGATGGATGTTACATTAAAGGTAATTAAGGATGCTTATATGCTGACGCAATCTTATTAACGAGAGAGAGTATTTGAGGAATTGATGTTACGGGAAATGAGTACCTCTCTACTTATGTTTAGTTTTAATCAATTGATAGATTTTCCTCCTCATAAACTTATAAACTGTTATGATAACAGAGAAAACATATATATAGACAGGGGTTTAATCACTTTGACTATGGTTGTTCTCTAACCGTAATTATTTAGTTTTTTAAGAGCCTTCACGGTTATCCACATCCCATAATTAATTACAATTCTAAACTTTTTTATTTTTATATCTTAATCAAATAATACTAATTATACATTTATTATTATTTTTTCCTGCACTAACAACCACTCATAAATGTATCAAAAAGTATTAAAAAAATAGTTTTTGTTTGTCAAATATGAAAATGCATAGCAAGTTTTTCTGTCTCATCCTCTAACAATCTCTAAAACTGACTTCAAAATTTTTAGGGATGTACTCGTACCATATAGGAATGCTACTATGAAATAGTAGCTTTATAATCCCTATTCTCATAATTAATCGACGCATTTTCTGTCTCATTTTTACTTATATAATATTTTTCTTTATTAGAACGTTATTTTTTCTTTCTCTTCTTTTACAACTAGTTTAAAAAATATTAAAAAATAAAAACTAACATTTTATTTTATCAAATATGGATTTGGTCACAAGCACTCGGGACAAAAAAAATTTTATGAACCCACTCACACACAAAATGAGAAAAGTTCGTGAAACCAAATTTTAAAATCTGCGGTACTTGAATCTTGAACGCCGAACAACACCGTTCACCGGTAGTAGCCATGGTTACTACCAGTACTCACTCCCATTCTCAACGCGAAGACGGAGATCCAAAAGCCACTCAACCACAAGAACCCGAACAATCACTACCCAAACATGAAACCCTAGATTTCCCAAACCCACCTCAATCGCCATTCCATGATCAAATCGTGCAAACTTCTCAACAATCAGACGATCACAAAGACATTCCGATGATCCTCGATGGAGACGGTCAACAATCAAGTAAGACACACACTACTCTTCCTGAACCAATCGTACTGATCACCGACGAACCACTTGCGCCGGTCGAACAAGCGCAAGAAAGGTGGTAAAATTTTTCAAAATAAGCGGGTAATGAAGAAAATGGAAAACCTAACGGATGTTTTAATTCCCATTCCTTTTATACCAAAAGCATTAGATCTCGATAAGCATGAGGATGTTTTAAAGCGATTAGGGTTATACAATTTTACCAAAATCGAGTTTGATCGTAACATTAGAACTGATCTTCTTACTCAGTTGATTGTTAGTTATGATTCGAAGAAGCATTGTAGCTATGTGAATGAAAAAAGGATTCTTGTTGGTAGGGCTGCTTTAGCTAGAGCTTTACAGCTACCTGGTATGAAACAAGATAAGGGAAATCGTCGGTTGGTGGAGGTTGATTTGGATTCAGAGGAGTTTTCTGATGAGGTTCTTGGGTTCATTGAGGATTTTGTGTTCAATTGGATGCTTTTGCATGAAGAATCATGGGTTATGCCTGCAGAGATAGTGAATTGGACCAGGTGTATTAGAGATGGTCATCCTGAAAAGTTGGATTCAGCTAGTTTGATTTGGTACAAAGTTGAGAAGGAGTTGATGCAAGGAGATAAACTTGCTGATTGTTATTATGCTTCACATTTGATGTGTTTGATAAGGTCACAACAAGATCAGCTTTTTAAGGAAGAAGATGATGACGGTGGTGGTGGTGGTGTTTATGAGAGTCAACAAGTTTTAAAGGCTGATGAAGAACCAGAAGAGAAAGAAGAACAAGAAGTGAAACTATCTGAACGCGAATCTGAGTTGAATTTAGGACCAGATGTTAAGAAAACAGTACATCAAGAGGTTAGAAAAGAGGCTGAAACAATGGTGGATGTTGAAGAATGCGAGGTTAGAAAAGATCATGAAACAACGGTGGATGTTGAAGAATCAAAGGTTAGAAAAGATCATGACTGCGAGGTTAGAAAAGACAACGAAACTATGGTGGATGTTGAAGAATGCGAGGTTAGAAAAGATAATGAAACAACGGTGGATGTTGAAGAATCAAAGGTTAGAAAAGATAATGAAACAACAGTGGATGTTGAAGAATCAAAGGTTAGAAAAGATAATGAAACAACAGTGGATGTTGAAGAATGTGAGGTTAGAGAAGATAATGAATTAACGGTGGATACTGAAGAATTTGAGGTTAGAAATGTTAATGAAACAATGGTGGATGTTGAAGAATCGAAGGTTAGAAAAGATAATGAAACAACAATGGATGTTGAAGAATGCAAGGAGGAGATGAAAGAACAGGTAAATGGGAAGAATGGTTTAAATGAACCTATTTTGCAGCGTTGTCAGAATAGTGATATAAATGATAATGAGGAAATTAAGGTTGACGTAGTTGATGATGAACAAATTGAGCAAGTGGAAGATGAAGATGTTGAAGTAGAACAAGAAGAAGAAGGTGCTACTGAAAATTTTGTTGAAGGTATTGACATTGAGGTGAATGATGATCCAATGGATAAAGATGGATTGAATGATAACTTTCATGGGGTTACTAACTTTGATTTGTTTAGATCGAGAGATGATTTGTTCACGTCTCATGGTGATCCATCTTTCTTAAATAATGGTGGTAAAAGAGTGATGGATCCTGAAGAACACACGCATCATCTTGATGGGAAAAATAAAAGGTTAAAAACAAATGAAATGTGGGAACAAAACCAAAATGATTTTGGTGATTGCATGATGCGAATGCAACAATGGATGGAAAAAGCTAAAATGATTCATGATTCAAACGAACAAAGCTTTGTAAATTCACAATGTCATCAAACTTTCGAATTGGGTCAGCTTCAAGAACGCAATCACATGATGGAAATGGTAATTAAATCAAGGGATGAAGAATTGGAGAAAAAAAATTCTGAAATGATTCGCCTTGAACGCGAGCTTTATCTGATGGTGGATCTTTTAGCAGGGTATCGAAAAGCTTTGAATGATACGCGGTTAAAGTTTATGGATTATAGAAAGCGAGTTTCCCGCCTAGAAGAACCACTTTATAAGGATGCGGGCCCTGGTGGTCTGGTTTTGAGTACACGCGAATTAGAGAAGCAACGGTTAAAACAAGAAGATATGATGAAGTTTCAGACTTTGGTAAAGTGTTTTGAAGAAGAATGTGTTTATCGGTTGAAAATTCAAGATGAAAGAGTTTTAAAGATGGATGAAAAATTGGTGTTTGTTGGGAATGAAGTAAAAAAGATTAAAGAATTAGTTAAACATCGCAAACAGAATCAGAAGTCACATGATGAAGTTTTTGTGAATGATGTAAGCAAGGAAACTGTTACCCTTGATGCTGATTATTCAGAGGTATGAATATGAATCGACCCGTTTATACAAATTGACTTGACAAAAAAATTGAGCTTTGTGGACTTAAATCACATACCAAAAAATCATATTTATATTACAAAAAATGAGAACATATATTATTTGTTGTAACAAAAACTTTGGAAGCTCATAAAACATCCTTAAAAGTAATAATAAGTTGAAATTTTCATGGGTTGGAAAAAGTTATACTTGCTCAACTGATAATTGTTCTATGAATTTGCTATTGGATAAAAATATGGTACATTGTTAATGATAGTCTTTAAACAATAATCAAAAACCTAAATTCCCCTTATAATAATTAGTTAATTACTCATGAGAAAATTAGTTTAATTGCATTATATCATCAAACACAATTGGTAGCATCTTCATAGTTTTATCTTCCTGCTAGCTAATCAACCACTCATTACGTTCATCAACTTCTTGCAAAAGAATATGACAATCGTGAATCGTATAATGCACCATTGATAAAAAAACATACACAATGTGTATAATGCTCAAAATGGCATTAAAAAGTTTGTATATGTTTTTACCTTATTGTTGGTTACATCAACTTGTTTAACATCATTTTCCTGTACTTTTTACTTCATCCATTGTTGGTTACATCAACTTGCAGACAACAATCATAAACTGAAACTACAGATTTATTTTCTACTTTGTGTTGGATTTTTGGAAATTGATTTACTTTCTTTTAACAAGTTTTAGAAACCGATTTTAATTATGATGCTTCATTTGTTGCAGGAAAAGGGAGGTGGTGAAGAATGTTGATGGATTTTATAGATTGTGTAGGGAAGATGGTAGTTTTTATATTTTGTTTTCGGTAGCGAAGAATATTGATGACTTTGTGCAGGTCCTCTCTCTATTGTGCATGGCAGTTGGTAGTTTTTAACTTTTTGATGGTATATTCTTGTTATGTTTCTTCCATGCTTAAATGCAGTATATTATGGTAGTAGGGTTGGTATTGATCTTTTCTTTATGCATGTTTATGTGTCCATTTTTTTTTGTTAGAACTAACCCGTCATGGTTAATTTTAAGAGTGGCAATTCTGCGAGTAGATTTGATGATTAGGTATGACACTTTTGACACTTTTATTGAGTTTTACATATTAATTTTCTTGAATTTAGGGTTCTTTGAAAAGCTCGAAGCTCGCTCAGAAAAAGCTTGAATAAAGCTTGGCTCGATAAAAGCTTGTTTGTGAACGAGCCGAGTCGGCTCGGCTCGTTTTGAAACCAAGATGGGTTCGAGCCAAGGTTGCCTTGGCTCGTAACTCGGCTCCCTGGCTAGGTTGTAACTTGGTTCGTTTAGATTAATATCTAGAGTTAACTAGGTTATAACCTGTGTGTTACACGGTTGTAGTGATTAACGATGCATAATTACAAAGCTTATAAAAATTATTTTTTATAAGAAGATAAAAACCAAAGCTTAGCATTAATGAAAGCTCCACTTATCTGTGGTAACATTTGTATTCACGTAGGTATGTAATTCAAATTATAATTATGAACAAAATCATTTGCAAAGTTCACTACTAATTTGATCATTCTATTTTCTTAGTTAATAACAATTAGTGTATAGTTTCATATTTTTAATACAATTTGTCACAATAAATTTGCATTTGAGTTGTAACATTTCGTTACTCTTTAACAAAT